>DWGR01002779.1:0-13094 GCA_018247715.1 Heliconius burneyi | reverse complement strand
TTTGAAACAAGCAAAAGAAAAACATTATTCGAGTATTTCGATATTTACCTATTTCAGAAAATCAAAAGGAAAAAAGTATTGAACGAGCTTTACAAAGGCACCTCGGTCTAAAGGCAAGGAATCTGTGCGGTACTTTGAATAAACTTGGGACTTTTTTGTGTATCCCTTTGTGTCTATTGTTGGGAATTCTATAAATAGTTAAGAGTTTTTCTTGTCAATTCATTGTAGATCTTACTTTAGTTACATTGTTGGTAAAAAAAATATATTAAATTTAGTTGTTATAAATGCTAATTAATTTTTTGCTGTATCTCGCCCGTAGTAGGGTAGATAGAAGGAATCTAGGCTATTCTAGAGCAATTTTCCAGACATTGCATTGAGTATCAAAACGCAACGCTGCAGCTCATCGTCTTTTACCAGAACTTTGAAATGCAATATATTTTTTAAAAAATAACTATCAATATTCGGATTTTTACTTTTATTTGTGTTAGGAGTTTTCACTTAGTGCTTCTGATTGCGTTAACTTAGAAGCTTCATTTTTCTCTGTACTCTTAGGAACAATAGACTTGAATATCTAGTAAGAATTTCAGCTATACATTCATTTTTAATGCCATGCCATCTGGACATAAATGGTATTGACAGATGGACAGAAAGACAGACAACAAAGTTAGCTTCCACTGGCACGCCTAAAAGCCACAAAATAAATAATCAATCAATAAAGTTAGCCTATAAGGGTTTCGTTTTATCTTTTTAAGTACAGAACCCTAAAAGTAGAATATTTTATGAATATTTTTTCTCAGTGCTACGTTATCGTTACAAAAGAAAAGAGAAAAAAAATAAGCTTTTAAATCAGTACCACTAAAATCTTATTAAGCTCTGTCGCTTCGAGGGTAATTTTTACAAGTCACATACACACAGAGACCTCGATTGTGTCTCAAGTGAATACGAATTGAACTTTATTCCTTAACAGTAAAGTCTATAATCGTATGCATATTTTCAAGTGGATTTTCCTTTAATTTCACTCATTCAAAAAATAACCGTGAGAATTATCACGTGGAAACTTGCGGGTATCCTCTTAGTGCACCTTTTTACTTTAAAGATTTGAAACGATAAAGTAACGCGACATTTGCGGGTATTTCGTATTTCTTTGCTTTTCTCTTGTAGAGGGAGTGGAGTTGAAAGTGATGAGCATGTAAGTTTTCTAAAAATTATAATTTAGTAGTGTTGTAATAGACAGCAAGCCGTCGTGGCGCAGCGGCACAAGGGTGTGACTGTAACGCGACGGTCGTGAGTTCTCGAGGAAGTTAAATATTTATTTACGTTTATATGTCCGTTAAGTTCTGCCACTCAACACGCAATACCTCCAGAATTCGGCAGAAAGTGAGGCACGGAGTGTCTAAAGCACTAGGTTGCCTCTGCCTACTCAGTTGTGTGCGGGATTCAGCGTAAAGCTGATTTATTTATTAATAGACAAAAGAAAGAAGATAAAAAGCATAGTCATAGGGTTCTGATATGATATTTCATTTTCCATTCTCCACTTTATTGCGAGGAATAAAAAATGCAATTTTTAGATATTTATTTATTAAAAACCTTCTTAAGCATAAACTGGCAACTTTATAAAAAATATAAGTACCATTTTTCTACAAAAATAACTATGCTATTTTAGATGTCTTTTATTAACTTTAATATAAAAAAAACCCTCACACATAGCGTTTTTAAGTTAAGGAATAATTAACTGGCATTAACTAATTGACTTATTTGTGTGATAGTTAATGCTATTTACTAGACTAGACTAATTTATTTTCCAGCAGCAGCACGTTCTTCATTCTCCTGTTCCAATTCCAGAAGTCTCTGCAAGACCCTCTGTCGTCGCCTTTCCATGGGTGTTTTTAACCACCACGATTCTGCAGCAGCGTCCTGGAAATTTCAAATATAAAAAAGGAAAGGAGAGACACTAAACCTTGCCGGTGTGTGCTACAAATGTTGCCTACATATGCTTAAAATATGAGGCAGAAAAGATCTCAACCGCACCAACTGAAAGTTCTCAAAAATAAATCCCATAGTAAAAGTCTAACACTTTCACTTTCAAATGGATTATACGTACTATATGATAATCTTTTTTTTTAAATTTAAGCTTGTCTTTATAAACTTTCTTAAAATTGTGTTATTTCTACATTTTTAACTTCAGATATTTTTGTTAGTTAAGCTTTACGTTTTAGTTTTATAGTTTTTAACTTATAGCTGTTTTTTTTTCGAACATGAGGTTAATGCTGTTAGCCCTATTGGCTTTTACAGACACCGGTTGGGTAGGGAACCTCTGTCCCTGAAAACATTTAGCTGTAAGAAGCTCTATTTCTCGCTATATTACTATTTAATACATTCTTACATACAAATCATTGTATGTAAAAGTTAAATTAACTCGTTAATTACAGTAAATATACATAAAAAAATACCATACTAAAAAAATACTTCTAAATAAGCTTACATGTTCTACATAAACAGGTTCAAGGGCACTCAATTGCACAGCTATCTCTTGGGCAGTGAGTGCTCGTACTCGCAACTGAAGACGTCTCTTAGTTGTCAGTACGGAATCTAATGCTGATAGCAAAGTACCTGAAATAATTTTTAATAGGACAAATATGGAGAATATTAATCAGATCTCAACGCGTGTTACCTTCACTCTGTATCCCGCATGTAGTGGATTAGGCAGGGGGAATGCAGGATAAAAAATATCCACGTTCACGCACTGCTCAATTTTCAAGCAAATCAACGCTGCTCTGTTGTCTTGTTACCAGGGCGAGAAAACGAAAGCCACGCCTACCTCTCAATATCAAGTTTTTTGTCGTGTAATACAATGATTATTTACTTTAAATATTATATATACAAAGAAAGAGGTCATTCGTGGCGCAGGGGCACAAGTTGTACCTGTAAAAACCAAGTGGTTGTGGGTTTGATCCCCACTTGAGGAGATGAAAAAAGCAAAAGCAAAGCGCGGCGTTGAGTTCTGTCAACACGCAATGCCTCTAGAATACGGAAGAAAGCCCCCCCGCTATGTGCGGGATATAGCATGAAGCTGATTTTATTTTTTTTATGTACAAAAAAATATCAAGCTAAATAAATTCATTTGAATCAAAAGGTAAATAAAACTTACCTATTGTATACGAATCAGAAACTCTTGATAAGCACGATAGTTCTAATCTCGGAGACAAAGCGCCAGCCTTGTGCAGCTTAGTCCGCCACATTAAAGATATACTCCCATAATCAGCTCTTGGTATTTGTATTACTTTTGCGTAACATTGAAATAGGAGTTTTTGCTCGGCATCCCATGGAGTCCTGGATGTACCAATAAATAATACCCTATCTTCTGGACATATCCCTGTGGATATTTACATTTATTATATTTACACATCAGGAGAAATTATTTAATCAGAAGCAAAACACAAAATTACGATATAATATATAAATAATATTGCCTAAAGTCGAATTAAAGGCCGTCGTGGCCCAGCAGCACAAGGGTGTGATTTCGTGCGCTGCAAAATCGACTGGTTGTGGGTTCGATCCCCACTCGAAGAAGTGAAATATTTATTTACGTTTATATTTCCATTTTCTTCGCTCTGGTGACGAGGCAAAGCGCCGCGTTGAGTTCTGCCACTCAACATGCAATGCCTCCAGAACCTCGGCGGAAAGTGAAGAACGGAGTGTCTTAACACTAGGTTCCCTCTGTATACCCTACTATGTGGGGGATACAGCGTGAAGCTAAAAAAAAAGTAGAATTTAAATACAAAACAATGGCCCTCGTTCATCGGCGCAAATGCTTCATATTGGTGTCTACATAATCTTGTGAGTTAATATTAATAATTATTAATACATTATAATAAAATGATTAAGACTACTCTACATAAATGTATAATTATAGAGGCCAGTAATGGCGCAGGAGCATAAACGTTTTACTCTTAGCGTGATAAGTTATGGGTTCGATTCTCCCTTGCGGAAATGAAATATTTTATATACGAGAACATACTCGTATGTATTCATTTCTTCGCTCTAGATTCGAGGAAATGCGTGACGTTAAGTCTTGCCAAAGCGCCGCTTAAGACTAGGTTCTCAGGTTCCCTCTGCCTACTACGCTATATACAGGATACAGCAAAAGCTAAAAAAAAGAATTAAATGTAATACGAGTATATATGTATTTTAGCAGTACAAAATATTCCAAACACGAATACCTTTTATAATCTTCACCAAGTCCTTTTTCAGTCTTTTCGGATCTGTTTTATCTGTCTTTGGTATCTTTTTGACAAAAGGCTTTTCAGCGTCGTCCATCCATATCACAGATGGCTGAAGGAGTCTCGAGACTTTCATGACGAGATGTATTAACATGATAAGTCCTGACTTTCCTGGATATTTTCCAACAATGTTTGCTGGAGTTAAGTCAAATAACATCGCACCTGTTTCGCTGCATATTGCTTGGATGAGCATTTTTTTACCACTTCCAGAAGGACCTAGTCATTTAAAATTGAACTTAATTCGTTAATGCATTATTTTAAGTATGATAATACATTAATAAAGATTTTTTAGCTTCACGCTGTATCCCCTACATAGTGAAGGAGGAACCTCTCCCGTAGGCAGAGGGAACCTAGAAACCTAGTGAACTCCACGTTCTCATTTCAAAATTCACTCAATATTGAAACACGCATACTTATGCATCGTTTTCGTTGCATTTTGTTTGAGATTCGTCGTGTTATGGAATCTTAATGTTTCTTAAAAAAATACAAACTTATATTTGCAGCTAATTTCATACAAAATAATTGCAAATGAATGCATACTTAAGTTTGTATAATTTTTATAATTTGTACTTTCCGTTAAGGTACAATCCTAAAATTGATACGGAGTAGAGTATGTAATCCTGGGTAGGAACATGTGTTTATTATTTACCTGCAATAAGAACTGATCTGACAACAGGAACATTTGCCCTTACACTTTCTGACCCAAGAGGGAGTATGCAATATTCTTTTATAAGTTGGCGAATATCACCCAGGCAAGGATTAGGTTCCCGGCCCTGGTTTCTCCAATCTGATCCAACATAACTCTTTTCACCAATAAAGTCATCTATTTGAACACATGGATATGGACGAATGATTCCATTACTAACTAATTCCTCAAATAACGATTCTGTAGTTCTGTCGGGTGTTAAATCTTTCTCTTTTTTCTTTTTACTTTTTTTACCACCTCGTCGTACCTGGGGTTAAACATAAACAAATGTATAATAATGACAACGGCAATAGGTAGGTTTTGAATAATACTGAATATTTAGTTACATAAATAATAATTTAAAAATAAATAATTCAATAAGAATAAAACAAATATTTAATGTTCTTCCCCCTCCCCCCACAATAATGTGGTTCCTTCCTTATAAAAGACATTTTTGCCATTTTTATAGATAATAATAACCCTTTGTGTTTGACTCATACATTTTCAGCTGGTTTCTTATATTTTTAAAATATATAATTTTTAATATTTCTTAAAGATTCTTCTAAGAATTTTATTGGTCTAATAAATTTAATTTCATATTACTTTTTTTTGGGGTTTCTTGGACTTTTTCCCTTTGTGAGCTCTATCTCTGTCAAAGGCGGCTTGTAAAAGCTCTAATTCGTTTCTCATCAGTTCATCTACAATTTTTCTTATTTCTTGTTCTAATTCAACCATTTTCTCCCTTTCTATCATATCTTTGTCGTATTTTTCATGCTTTATTATTTCATCATCTCTGAATTTCCATATATCTTCGTACCTACAATACAAAATAAATATTCAAAATTGTTTATATTTGTATGTCCTGGAAATGATTTAAAAAAATAATCATACTCTTCATTCGCATCAACCATATCTTTTAAGAAGGATGAGGTGGTACATTGAAAGTTTTTTAAATCGTCTGCTTCATCTTTGTTTTTATTTTCTTCAACTTTATTATTTTTTTTGTCCTTACTTTCTTTACTTTTTTTGGAATCTTTCGAAGACACAGGAGATGATTTACTTAGATCACTGTCCATTCCAGTTCCTAAAAATAATACTACTAGGTTAGTTATTTGTAGCTTAAATTTTGTATATTAATATTAGCTTGATTATTTTTAATTCTATCGTCACCTTGTCTGCTGTACATTGCTCTGCTACCTCCTGCCTCTTCTGACGGAAAATCCGGAAATTTCCTAGTTCTTTCGTAATATTCTGCAATCCACCTTCTTAGTTCGTCACCGATGCGTTCATTTATTTTCACTCCATGTTGTGCTTTAAGTTGTTCTTCAAGTTTGACTAAGGCTTCTTGAAATTCTGCATCACGTTCTTTTTGGAGAGAACGTCGAATACTTTTTACCTTTAGATAAAAATATTTTTATTAATATAAAATTTATTAGAAATAATCAATTATATTAAGTTTCTTTTATGTATATGTTTAACTACCGACCCATGCGTGGCTTTAACCGCTTAAACTTATTTTTATATTACAGCCAAATAATACAAAATCTTTACATAAATGGTAACCGTGTGTTATTCTGATGTTAAGATATATTACTGTAGAACTTTATTTCATTTTTTTTGTAGGAAAGTGGTAAATACATGGTACATAAACATCCATCCTCACAAACTTTCACATTTATAGAATTCGCAGGAGGAGGATAGTGTAGAAGCATATAGATAGATAATTATAGAAGAGATCTTTATTGTTGTATTTAAAAGAAATTGTATAATTTTTTACATAAATCCTAGCTTGTGTGTTTTTTTATATGTAATCAATATTATACAGTAATTTAGCGTATTTGTAGCTAGTTTTATTCATAAGTGAAAAGTGGAAAAACATCTATACTCACAAACTTTCACATTTATAATATTAATAAGAGAAGTATTCTTTAAATGACAAAAAGTCTTATTAAATCTTAATAATATTATCGAACTAAAGATAAATATGTACGAGTATGTATGTTGTACTCGTATGTATGTTTCAAATATTACCTCTTCCGCCCTCGCCTTAGCTGCAGATTCTGTGTATGCTGGTAACTCCATCCCAATCAGCAGTTGTTCTTTTTGTTTTCTCTTTCGTGTCGCTCTCCTAGCAATGAAACCTCGCCAAACTCTTTGTATGGCAGTTGCTGCTGATGCTGACATTTCGCCTTTTTGATCCCGACCTTTTTCCTTTAGAAGTCGTATTTCTTTCATAAACTGGCCTCTGTAACATGAATGTATTTACTTAATGAATGCTGTAGCTATTTTGAATTCTATTTCTTATTTTGGAATCTTTAAAATAAATAAAATAGCTTTTCTCGTTCGGCCAATTAAGCAAATAAGCAAGTTATGATATTTACTTTATTTGAAAAGCAGTATATTTATATTTCAGACGCGAAGTAAAAATTGTATATAAACAATTTAATATCTCATATCTTTCTTATTAGATAGATACGAGATATTAAAATCCCCACCCATTTATTATCATATTCAACATAACTCTTTACTTATTGCTTTTTTTATAACGAATTTCATAAATAACACTATATTAATTTTAAATATAACCTCAAACGTCCTTGTCTAGCTCTTTCATGGCTCTGAATGATAATGACAGCCTGCTGCTCTGTCAGTACTAAGGGCCTTGGTTTGGGCGATTCATAGCCAAGTTTACGTAGAGTTTCCGTGATGAAATTTTTCCGTTTCTCTACTTCATCTTCTCTTTCCCGAATGAAATATTGGGGAACACAGGGTTCTGTTTCGTGAGGTGTGACGCCAAGTTTTTGAAGTGACTGGAAGAAAAATATTATATGAAATTATGAAGTAATATATATTTTTAGCTCTATACTGTTTTCCTCGCGTAGCCGAGTAGGCAGAGTTAAACTGTGAACTAGTATTAAGATACTCTGTTTTTATTAAGACAGTTCATGTGGAGGAACTTAACGCCACACTTTGCGTCCATACCAGAGCGAGTAATTGAAAATATTAGATGTTTCCTTTCCTCAAGTAGGAATCGAACCAATACCTTATGCTTTTACAGTCGCACGCTTGACACATTGCGCCACGAATGGCCTCAAAACAAATTAGTAAATACAACATTTAGAAATTTTGCTATAGAGCTTATTTAATATTGTCATTCAAACCATATGTGTGTTCAAAATATTAGATAAACATATTAGGGTTAACTGGTACAAATTTCATATACAAAATTTAATCCACACAAACTAGACGAATACAAAAATATATTTCATAAAGTAACAAAGCGAAATTATGAAATGTTTTAAAACAATGTATTGAAATGTATTTTCTTAACTTCACTCTTAACGTAAGTTAATTAATGAGAGGGGCGTGTCTTACCAGGTTCCCGCTGGCTGCCCTTGTAAGTATAAGATACAGTGTGTAGATAAAAAAAGAAATAAAACAATATTTTTTTATTTTCAGCTTTACACTGTATCACGCATATAACTGGATACGCAGAAGGCTTAAGGCTCTCCGCCGAATTCTGGAGGCTTTGCGTGTTGAGTGACAGTACTCAAATACGTTTTGCCTCGAAACGGGAGACTTATAAGAAGAATTAAATATCACATATTGCATTTCCTCGAAAGAGAATTGAAGCCACAGCCTCTTGGGCTTCAGTCACCCCTGCGCCACGACTGGCCTCAATATAGTATAAGCACGTAATTTTATGTGATTTCTTACCTCATCATCATCATAAGTATAATCAGATAAATGAAGTTCAACTAAATCGTGCTTTATTTCCAACAGTCTCCCCAAGCAAGATTCTAGAAGTCTTTTGACAATCAACCGCTTCTGAGGCTGCAGTATTTGGTCGTATATAGCATCCAATCTAGCAAGTAGTACTGTATATCTCACTCTCAGTTCAGATAGCAATGGCTGAAATGTTGTTCTTTCGGTGGTACCAACTTCAAATACCGCTTCATCTGCTTGTGTAGCTTCGACTATTAATTCTGATGTTTCACATAAGAGATCGTTATATGTTTTGTTGGACATACTGCCTTTGCGTTATAGTTATTGTAATATCAGATATTTAAAATTAACAGTTTAAATTAGTAATTTTTATATACATTACAAGATTATTGGAATAACTATACCAACACAAGTAATAAGTACAGTAATTTCTACACACGGACTGTATTTAATCTTTAAAAATATGCGCGGCTTTATCGAACAAACTTTGTACCATTTTTTCTAGTTCGTTGCCAAGTCAACCTTATTGATATTCTGATTGAACCGATGGATTAAAAAGTAGTAATGTGTTTGTTTTATTTGTTTATATATATAGATCGTTACATCTTTATTGGTAGATTGTTTGACTTGAACACAACAGTGGTAGGTTCGATTCCCACTCGGAAAAATGAACTAATTAATATTTAAAAAATGGTGTTAAGTTACACTAATCACGTAATAAAGGAAATCGAGGAAAGGAAGTGTCTCGATGGAAATGCAATGCTAACAATAGGTTCCCAGGTGCCCTCTGCCTACCCTATGTCGAAAAAAGGATTGAATTATTTAGAATTCTTCTTTTTGGGAAGTTAGTTCCGTCAATCAACAGGCCACGCCTCAAAAATTGCTCAGAAAGTGGAGAAAGAAGAGACGCAACCTACCCTGCAGGATATAATATAGAAAAAAAGAGCATAACTCATATTACGAAACCTATCCGGGTCAAATCAGTAGTTTTGATTTGAATGTAGTCGACAAAATGTCGAAAAGGGATTAAACCGTCGCTATCACAACGTTACAGTCGGATTAACGTGTTTATTTTTGTTATTGTTACTTACCGCAGTGGTGGGTCAAATTCCCAACAATGGCGTCTTATCTGGACTTTTAGGGCCAATGATTATATGATTAATATTACTGTTTACTAGAAAAGCCTAGCCTTTGTTCCTAAGTGTGTTATTTATGTGTGAAACCCTTTAGAAATTTTTGGAGTTTGCTAATGTAGTATATGACTTTTTAACTGACTTCAAAAAAGAAGGTTATAAGTCTTCAATGTTTAATTTATTTGATGTCATTCAAAAAAGATAGTGTTAGAGTATCTTTTTGTCAGTACGTATGCTTCATTTGTATGTATATTTGTATGTTTGACCTGAAATTTCTCGTTACCAAAGTGTCTCATAACGGGATGAGTCTTGAGTTATATGAGGTATACTCCAATTGAAGGTTTCGTCAAAATCGGTTCAGTAATTTTAAGTAAGATATGAGTATATAGTATACAAGTATTTCTTTAGGACGCATGTACCCAGCCAAAGTATTAATATTATATTTTTGTAAACATAAGAAGTATTTTTTTTAACTTCACGCTGTATCCCGCACTTAGCAGGGTCGACAGAGGGAACCTAGTGTTAAGACACTCCGTTCCCTACTTTCTCCTGAGTTCTGGAGGCATTACGTGTTGAGTGACAGAACTCAACGCCGCGCTTTGCCTCGACATCAGAGCGAAGAAAATGGAAAAATAAACGTAAATAAATATTTCACTTTTCAACACGCGCACTGTTTAAGAATATTACGCTTATGTTTGTGTAAGAATGTTACGCTACCTACAGCTATTCTACAAAGGCGAAAACGTTTTAAAAACAAAAACTATAGAGTTGCCTTCAGGTTTCAATTTTATTTACATAGAAATAAATTACTCCGTAAGTATTATTTAACTCAGTTCATGCAAAAATATAAAGTAAATAATTTTATCTTCTAAAAGAAACATGAGCGATTTGATCCAACAGATATTGTAAAATATTATATAAAAGAATACTTAAAAACTGCTTTCTCGCTCTGTCATAATAAGATAAGGAGAGGAGAGATAACGTAGTGATAAAACACAAAGCTCACTGCTTTTCGCTTGAATCCCAAATATTGTTCCAATTAACCACCACGTTACATTTAGAACTATCCCACAGTGCCACAAAAGGTCGTATTCATCATATTTCCTCGCTGTGGTAACAGCGCGGTGTTAAGTTCAGCAATTCAACACATAACATCTTGAAAAATAGCTTGAAAATAAAGAATGGAGTATTTTGACACTAACTTATCCTATATGCGGAATACAGCATGAAGCTATGTATTTGTTTTAAAAAAGAACAAATTTGATATAAAACTTTTATACGTATTTATCTCACGTACTCGCATTGAAATTCTAACGTTATTTTTAAAACCGAATGTTTGGAAACTTTTCAATTATTCGTGGCATTTTGTCAATCTTTTTCCAGCGTCCGCTGTGCATTTATCTTTTATGGAGATGCGTTATATGAACACTGCGCATGTTGAAATTTGTATACAAACTGACAAGATTTGAATATCTATATATTTAGAATAATATTATAAAAAGAAAATAAAACATTTGTTTGTTTGTTTCTGATATGGCAATTCTGTGACATAGTCAAGTTCCAGCTGATGCTGGAGCATAAAATGAAAGTAAGGAAGAGTAAGTTTTAGAATGGTGTTCTTAAAATAAATGTGTCTTGGACACCACCCACTTCAACCACTAAATATGTTAAAGATGGTGCAAAGAGGAACAGGTAAAAATATGGATTTTCATGTGTTCTCGTTTTCGATATTTATATACAAAAAAAAATATGAAAAATATTGAGCGTATTACTATAACACAAGAAAATTCTTAAATTTTCTCTAAACAAGCAATTATTTTGTAAGCATAGCTAAGTTAATATAAGTATAAGCTATAAACTGTACTAAAATCAAATTTGATCTAAGTAACCCATGGAAATGGAAAAAAATGCCATTTTCTCTTAGAAAAATTATATAAAGAAAATATCCAGCACATTATATTAAACAAATAACAGCACATTATATTAAACAATCAGAATTTTCCAGATGTAGCATAAAGGTATCAAATGTTTTTATTAATAAAATATAAATATATAATCTTTTAAATACTTGGTATATGTGTATATAACAGAGAATCAAGTGTAAAGACACTCCTTTCTCTATTTAGGCGGTGTCAAAATTCAATCTCACCATAGAGGATAAATGAAAATGATTAATTCTTTTTTTTATAAAAGTAGATATGGCAAACGAGCGTACGGGTCACCTGATGGTGAGTGATCACCGCCGCCCACGACCCCGAGTAACACCGGAGGATCTACTGGTGCGTTGCCAGCTTTTGAGGTGGTTGGGCGCCGGAGCCCAGCATTACCTAATGCGAAACACAGTGGCATAAAGCCACTACTTCACGCCGGTTTTAAATGCCGGGGGTGGTAATGATCCGGTCGAGTCTGCCCGTGCGTGTCGCCATTGCTGGCGACGTGACTCTCCCACTCGTACTTTAGTCGCCTCTTACGACACCACCAGTACCAGGGTGATCCTATTCTAAGCCGGGAACACACGGTGAATTCCTTTCAGTAAAATCAAACTAATAACTACACCTTATTAACTAGATATTGTTTCACAGAATTAATATTTTTTTACTTCACGTTCCCACAAATAGCAAAGTAAGCTACACAGAAGGAACCTTGTTCACTCCGCAGGCAATTCCGTTCCCCACTTTCTGCCGTATTCTGGAAGCATTGCGTGTTGAGTGGCGAAATTCAACGCCGCGTTTGCCTTATTACTAGAGCAAGGAAATGAAAATATATATCATTTCTCGAGTGGAAATCGAACCCACTATGCCACGAGCGGCCTCAATCATTATGTGACTATTAAAGTATTTCTTATAATTTTATAGAGGCCGTCGTGGCGCAGCGGCACAAGGAAGTGACTGTAACGCGACGGTTGTGGGTTCGATCCCCACTCGAGGTAGTGAAATATTTATTATATTTGCATTTCTTCGCTCTGGTGTAGAGGCAAAGCGCGGCGTTGAGTTCTGCCACTCAACACGCAATGTCTCCAGAATTCGGCAGATAATGGTGAACGGAGTGTCTTAACTAGGTTCCCTCTGCCTACTGTGTGCGGAATACAGCGTAAAGTTGATTTAATTTATCATTTTAAATTAAAAACCCCAAGGAACCCTAAACTCCGATACCATGGAAAGCACACCAACGAACTAAAATAAGCAATTTATTCTATCAACTTGATAATAGAGGAGTGGAGTAAATTTAAAATAAGTTACTAGCTCTAAATGCCGCCTGCAGCTTATAACT
>DWGR01002778.1:0-13096 GCA_018247715.1 Heliconius burneyi | reverse complement strand
ATTTTTAGAAGAGACCAACGTAGCGTTGTGGTACGATGATTGTGGGTTCAATCCTGAGTCAGTCAACATATAATGTCTCGAATATGCGGAACATTGAGAACGGAGTTCTCTCGGAGTCTTGACTCTACATATCCTGTATTAAATGTAAACTTTTCTATTTTTATTATTAAATTCATGATAAAAGATAAATTATAGATAAATGATATAAGATAAATGATAATGTAATTTATGTCCAAATGATGTATTTGCACTTATTTTGAACAAGCCTTAGTAGTTGTAGAGTTCAGCTTCAATAATTACAAAGTTCTGATAGCCTTTGTCATAACTTAGTCGATGCCTAAAATTACGTCTAAACTTTCTAACGAGGGCTCCAACGTTGAATAATGGACGCTTTGACTCATAGGTATCAAAGCGTCCATTATTTAATGTTAAATTTAATAACCCATAGGAGTAATTTGATTTAATAAAAATAATCGAGGTCATTGCGGCGCAGCGCCGCAAGGGTGTGACTTCGTGCGCTGCAAAATCGACTGGTTGTGGATTCCACCCCCATTCGAAGAAGTGAAATATTTATTTACGTTTATATTTTCATTTTCTTCGCTCTGGTGTCGAGGCAAAGCGCTGCGTTGAGTTCTGTCACTCAAGACGCAATGCCCTCCAGACTTAGACAGAAAGTCGGGGACTGAGTATCTTAACACTAGGTTCCCTCTGTGTACCCTGCTCTGTGCAGGATACAGCGTGAAGTATTTTTTTTAAATTATTATAATTTTCACTTAGATTATTAACTCATTAGAGTTTCGTACTAGTTTATCGTTACCTCCTAGAGTTAGAATTGAACTCACAAACATCGTATTCCCACGAAGGTCTCAACTCTGGTAAACAAATGTATATTATATATCATTATAAAAACCAACATATTTAATTAATTGAAGCTTATTAATACGTATGTTAATATTTACTTAAATTTATATTTCCGTTATCTCTCTGGTATTGACGCAAAACTGCGCGGCGTTGAGTTCCGCCACTCAATACGCAATGCTCCAGAATTCCGTGTGAAATGGGGAACGGAGTGTTTTAACATAATGTTCCCTCTGCCTACCTTGCTGTGTGCAGGATACAGCGTGAAGCTGATTTATTAATTTTTTAATTACATATGGACGAAATAGCGTAAATTTTCAGGTTTAAACCTAATGTTGAGTCGCCCTCTTAAACATATTGTTATACTCGTATTTTAGCCAAATTAAACAAAAATTTTTACATTAATTGTAGCCTAGCCTGTAATGGAACAAACATCTCGATCGAGATCGAGGAATGCTCACGCACTTTTACATTTATAATATAAAAATAATCAGCTTCACGCTGTATCCCGCATATGGCAGGGTAGACAGAGGGAACCTAGTGCTAAAACATTTCTTTCCCTACACGTGCCATCGAAACACGTAAAATATTAATAAATAATAATTGATTCCCCCGAGTGAGGATCGAATCAACAACTTTCGCATTACTGTCAAACCATTGTGCCTCAGCGCAAAGACGGCGCCATTTATAATATAAGTAGAATTAAGGTTACGAATTTTCTGGAAAAAAAAATTGGCAGGGTAAATTTTATTAGGTAGAAAGAGGAGTTTGGGCAGTGAAGTCGAGTATTAATAAGAATTTTAAAGGTGGCTCTTACACTCGGACCTATATTTAGGCCACAAGTCCCACCCACTATTCGAGATCCCCTGCGACAGACCCGACACTAGCTCGATCAATCCATTGAATACTAAGGTTTTTCTCATTTCCATTTGAAGAATTTATTTAAGTATAAATTTAGTGTGACCAACATGCAGGAAAAGGTAGTGGTAAGCGTGGTGAGGTATACAATATTTCCTGCTTAGATCAATTTAAATTATGTGCGGTTTTGAGAATAATATTTCAAATGAAATAATGGATGTTATATCCATAGAACAAAAATCGTGAGCAAAACAAATTTAGGGACATCGTGGCGCTTTGGTTATACCACGACGGCCGTATGAATGTAAACGCGACGGCAAACAAGGAAAAGGGCGGCGTTGAGTTTCGCCACTAAAATTTGGCGAAAAATGGGTAACGGAGTTTCTTAACACTCTCTCGGACCCTGCTATATACGCGGTACAGTGTGAAGCAAGAAGAAAAAACAAATTTACCTATATTTTAATTATTTACCATTAAAAGAAATATATACGTATTATTTTTTTAACTGGTTGGTTACATCAATTAAATTGTAAAAAATAGTTATTCCCCAGGCATAATCGACAAGATCCAATACATAATCACTTCGTGTTTGTAGAAACCTTGAGCTTATGAATGCTTATAGCATAATTAAGAATATGGCAATTAATTCATTGGATATACAGACATATATAACCTTTCACTTTATCTGTCTCTTAAATTAGTTTATCAACTTATTTTATTTGTATAATTATGATATTTACCTTTCACAGTCGACGAAATTTCTCCGATCTTACTCAGCACAATCTTAACACATTTAAGCACAACCTTAACACATTAATATTTATCAACAGATATGTTTCAACACGGAAGACTATTTAACAACACTACATTACTAGCTCAAGTTAACAATTTGTATAAAAATACTGTGAATCTTGCATACATTCCTATAAATCTCACTTGTTGTATTTCAGTACAGTAAAAATCAATAATTATTGAATTACAAAGTTTAATATAAAATAAACCAATGTATATTTATATTTCAGCACCAATTGCAGTTATTTTCATTCATAATTATGATTAATTTCGTTCTAAAGCGTAAATTTCGCTCCACTTCTTAATTTTGACGTTTATATCGAATGTTGCCAGAAATTATTCTGATTATTTTTATTTCCATTTAAATAATATTTATTAGATATATTTTCATATTGAAATTTCAACACATAAATAATATTACCAATGAAGTAAAGACACATTTTAGTAAAGAAAATCAAAATTATAAAAAATACCTAATTCATATTCCAAAAGGAAAATGTAAGTAAGCATTATCCCTCGAAAATAAGAGTGAAGTAAAAAAAAACCAAAAAAAGACAAAAACTTATCTATCCCAAAAACATGGGTAAATATTTTTTTGCAATGGCAACACAAACACGCGCATGCGTCAAACAAATCTACATTCGCGCCAGATGTTTTGAGTTTTGGTAGTTTTATTGATTTGAGGCGTAACCCATGTTTATGAATAGCGTTCAAGTTACTTGACCTATCGGCTCAGATAATAAGCCGTTTCTATAATTAGATAACTTAAATTATCTGACATAAGCATGTTATGAATTAAAATTTGTTTCTTTTAAAAAAAATATTTTTACCATGCTTTTCTGTTATTTAAAGATAGAATTTTGAAATATATTTAAGATTTAAATATCGAACATCTAAATACGCTCCTTTGTTATGGTGACATCACTATCGTCGGTTTTCAGCAGAGTAGGCTCGCATAAAGAACCTAATGTTAAGACATTGTGTTCCCCATTTTTCGCTGAATTCTGGAGGCATCGCGTGTTGAGTGGCGGAACTCAACGCCGCGCTTTGCCTCGACACCAGAGCAAAGCAATCAAAATATTAATGTTTTCATTTCCTCAGCGTCTTTTGATTGTATTGTAATAATTTAATCTATAACGCTTAAAATAAAATTTTTGCTTAGCTATATCTTCATAAGTATGTAATATACTGTATACTCGTACATACTTCAATAATGTTACGACTTCAGAGTATGCTACGGAGGCAACAGTTTAATCTATGTATATTACGAGGACTTTAAAGTGCTTTACCAAAGGCTTGCACTTTAAAGCCAGTCTGTCTTAATTTAATTTCCCGCATGTACTCGTATAAGATCGTTTAGCTTACTTAAGTTTAATTTACTCTAACTGTAATTTGACATTAAACTAAATACAGCTTCACGCTGTATCACGCACACAGCAGTGTAGGTGTAGAGTATCTAGTGTTAAGATACTCCGTTCTCCACTTTTCGCGGAACTTTTGAAGGCATTGCGTATTGAGTGGCGGAACTCAACGCCGGTATTTTTGCTTTGGCGCCAGAGTAAAGTAGTGAAAATATTATTTAAAAATAATTAATTTCCTCGAGCCGTGATCGAATCCATAAGCAGCGTACCAGTTGAGCACAATTCACTTCACCCATATAACGTTGTATGGAAAACACAAGGAAGAAATTAACCGGTAAAAAAGGGATAACCTTACACAATTAAAGAACCTATGTAAAAAAGAGAGCCAGTAAGAATACCCTCATCTACAACAAAACAAACACATATTTACAGTATGTAAACAGCATATTAGGTCTGTACTAATTTTAAATGGCAACTATTAGAGCCATTAAGGCCAGTCGTGGCACAAGAGCACAAAGTAGGACCCAAAACGCGATAGGATGTGGGTTCGATCCCCACTCGACGAAATGAAATATTTATTTAAATTTGTATTTCCATTTATTTGCTCTGGTGTCGTGGCAAAGCGTTGACTACCGCCACTCAACACGCAATACCTCCAGAATTCGGCAGAAAATGGGGAACGGAGTGTCTTAACACTAGGTTCGTTCTGCCTACCCTGCTGTTTGCGGGGTACAGCGTAAAGCTGATTTATTGGAACCATTATTATGTAATACCCAGTTTTTTTTCAAATATTTTGTATTATATCACCTAATTGAGATCGTATTATGGAAAATCCAAAAAAGAACCTTTAAATTAAGTTCCAAAACATTCGCTAAGGTCAAGGCGACGTGAAGGCAATGACTCACTAGTAAATATACAAGTACAACGACAGTGTTCACAGGCGCGTGCGCACGCGCAGTGTTGTTACGTGCTCAGCGGTATGTTCTTTTGTTTTTATTTTTTCTGCTTTTGTTTATATCATAAGTTATTCTGCCTACGCCTTAGATAAAAGAGGGCTTCCTTAAAATTTAATTTCACTTTCAAAATATATAATTGGTATATTTAATGGTGTTTAATATTTGAAAAATATTTTGATTCTTAGTTTTAAAATGTCTACATAAGCCGGACTATACTGTAAAGACTGTCGCCGTAAGGTAGTCTAATCTCAAGGCAATTCCTACTGCGTTTTTGATCTTATAATTATATTAAATTTATTATGCATGTAATCTTAGTATTAGTTCAAAAATATATTTTGTAAAGGAAACTTATGTGAGAAAATATGTTGTTTCATAATCTGATTAATAATTTGTTAATAAATATTTCACAAATAACATATATAAATTTCGAGAAGCAAGAAAACTGGCTTAGATACACATAACGTCCTCCGGTTCTTTTTGCTGATTTAGGGAAATGGAGAGTTGTGGAGAAATGAGGGGTTTTCCTAATAAATGTATCTATATTTTATCTGACTTATGAGATGACTTACTGCGTTTGAGATGCACACCTTTTACTGAACTAAATGATATATCTACAACGAACTACAATATAACATAAATTGCCTAATATATATATTTATTACACTGAAATTTATATGGAACCGTAAATCATGATTAATATCATACCCAGCTCAATTAGATCGTATTAATTGTAAGGCAACAGTCCTAACACAATATAGAATTATTACTAAAATAACAAAGGGTTATTACTTTTAATTAACTTTTATAAACCAAACCTTTACACTGTAAAGGTTTGCAGATTTTTGCGTATAGCAGGGTAGGCACAGGGAACCTGGGAACCTAGTGTAACTCTGTCCAAATTAAGATTCTTCCCTTTCCCACATCTGGTGGCATTGCTTGATGAATTGCGGAGCTCAACGCCGTGCTTTGCCTCGTTACATAATTATTAAAATTAAATTAAATATTTCATTTCCTCGAGTGGCAATCGAGTCCACGAGCAGTCGTGTTTATAATCGCACCCTTGTGCTCCTGCGCCACCAAATTAAAAATTGAAGAAACATATTTGAACATTTACATTTAATTTTAATATATAGAATAATAATTATAGCACAGTGCCTGATGTCATTACAGAAAATTGAAAAAAAAAGTAATATAAAAATAAATTATTTTTATTTTTCTGCTTTGTTGGACAACACGCGGTTTCTTCTAGGAGCGTATTTAATTCACCATTTCAAACGAACGGTAACTTCTTCAATACTTTGGCTCTACTAATTTAAAAATTTACATAAATAACGGTAAATCGTAAAATTACATAATAAAACATAAATGTGAAGCCGTCGCGGCGCAGCGGCACAAGAGTGTGACTTCGTGCGTTGCAAAACCGACTGGTTGTGGGTTCGAACCCCACTCAAAGAAGTGAAATATTTATTTACGTTTATATTTCCATTTCTTCGCTCTCGTGTCGAAGCAAAGCGCGGCGTTGAATTCTGCCACTCAAAACGCAATTTCTCCAGAACTCAGCAGAAAGTGGGGAACGGAGTGTCCTAACACTAGGGATACAGTGCAAAGCCAAAAAAACATAATTAATAACAAAAACATAATAATTTCCTTCATAATGAAGTTTTAACGGTTCATTCGCGAATGGTACGTCATCGACTATAGCTTTGCAAATGTCACTGACTTCTACTTACATGTAAGTGTCATTTTTGTGAAAAATAACGGTTTTTTATGAAACATTACTTCTCTTTGAAGTGAGTCATTTTCTTTGTGTGTCTGTCATTGAATGTGACAGTCTGGATGAGTCAAGAAATAAATTGGTTATTTTTTTTATATTTATTGTACTGTAATCGGGCATCCCCTGCGTGTTATATTGAAATTCTAATTATATCTATATTTGTAGATAAAATACAGTCCTTACAGTGAATATTACTGTCTGTCTGTTTTAAAATTACCAATTTTTATATCTCTTTTATTAGCGTAAATTTTCCAACATAACCAATGATATAAACAAAAATCAATGATTAAACGTCAATCACTATATAGACTAAATTAAAATTAAGTTAAATCAGCTTCACGCTGTATCCCGCACAAAGCAGGGTAGGCAGGCAGATAAAGAAATCAGAAAAGCAATGCAACATGTTTTCCACACGATGACTTTTTTCTAAGACCCATTAAAAAAAGAAAAAGATTTTAAGGAAGCCTTCGATATCTTATCTATCCTATTAATATTTTAAAAGTTTGTTAGAATGGATGTTTGTTCACTTTCAAGTAAAAACTATTGATTGACCCATTTAGAAATTTTACAGTAATATAGTTTAGCTCATCGATAAAAATGTTGTTAAATTTGATTATAAATAATATCTTATCCTAATCTATCCTACTATTATTATAAATATTTAACTTTCTGAGGATGGATGCTTGTTTCATTTTTACATAAAAGCTACTGCTCAGATTTAGATGACATTTTATGGTAATACAGCATATTTATTCGCATAGACTGCAATTTATTGAAAAAAAAATGTTTAATTTAGCTATAATAAATATAATAATAATTTTAAGCGGGCAAAGCCTTGTGTTCATCGCTACTTATCTATAAAAATTTGAACCACATGCCTTCTGTTTGCAATATGCAGTTCGAATTATTATTTACATTTCCTTTTTAATTGTCACGACGTTGAAACATGATAAAATGTGTTATAATGATAAGTTTAAAAATAAATACTTTGGAATTGACATCAATTGATCTATTGAACTTTAGTTCTTGTCAGCTTTTGAATTACAATAAATATTCCATTTCTAAAAAGCTTAATCGATCGGTTGTTTTAAAAAAAGACTATGAAATCTCTCTCTCTCTCTCTCTCTCTCTTAAAAAACCACTTATATATTTTGTAGATTTTTGTAAAGTTATATAAATAATAATTAAAATGTACCAGGCAAAAAAAATATGCTGAGACCAAGTGCGTAACTTTTGGCGCTCTATTCTCTCTGGCGACACTGCTGGCTGTCTGCCTAGATTAAACAGTCTTTGCTTTAAATTCATTCATTTTAAATCATTCACTCCTCATTGTATATGTATAACTGTGTAAATAGATATCGAGCATATCTTTTATTATTTATGTAGTATGGTAAGCAGAGGAGTGTTGAAACACTGTCACATCTCGCGATTCTAGGAAATGAAAATATTAAATATTTGATACGCAACTGGCAATTGAGCATATTCGATATACATTTATCGATATTTTTATTTGAAAATTCAATCTAATTAGAACAATTTTTTAAACATTTACACGCAGTTATGGCAAGTTTTATTGCAATGCGTAACACGCACTTAACGAGTTCCTAATTGCGACTAAAATGGATGCACGATTTTTCCCATACATGAAACCAATTGTAGCATAATTCCATATTAGTTTATGTAGTAAAAACAATTTTTATCACTTTTTTCAAGGTTTTAGGGTATTTTGATATTTAATTTACTTTTTTTAAGCGATGAAAAAAATTAAAAAGTTAACCTTGAGTTATGTTTGGTATATTCTTTTATTTATATAAAACTATGATCACTCATATTAATAAAAAACAACCGATTTTTTATCGCTATATTAAAAAATTAAGTTTTTTTTTTAATTTTATGTTGTCATTGATCATGAAAATAAAAGGATACTTCCTTTTATTAACCTGTCTCTAGGTAATAAAGTATCATTGAGGTCGCACCGCTCATTGGTCATTGTCTTTAAACTGGCTTTTTTCGCTTTTATGGTCATCCATCATTTATGAATTGCACCTGACCGATTTTTTTTACTTTAAAAGCTTAAAAAAATATTTTTATTTTATTCAATTAAATGACGACAACAAATCGACGAGACGCGACAGCCTCAAAACCGTATTGGCAGCTGTAAACGACTCGGTTTTAGGTTTGATTTCCAGTGAAAAGAATTATATTTTTCGCTGTGGTAACAAACAAAGCGTGGCCTTGAGTTTAACGACTCATCACTCAATGCCTCAAGAAAGATAAAGAATAGAAATGTCTTAATGGAAATTGACTGTCTTTACAATAAGTTCCCACGTTCTTTCTGCTTACCTAGCTATGTGCGGAATATAACGTGAACAAAAAAAAAGTGAAAAAGGGAGTAAAAGAAGAAGATTTACTAAAAATATGACAGAAGCTGTGAAAAATACGAAGTGATATCGAGTATTCGTAAGCGGCATATATTTTAATAAAACGTGTCATAACGACGACGTCCTCTATACACGTTTTACGGCTTGGACAATATTCTGTTGTACGATATTGAAAATCTCATGTCGAGGGATTCTCATATGAGGCTTTGATACCTTAGGGGAAGCCGTTTAAGTGAAGCTAGGCTTTTCTTATATTTATTTATATGACAGGACATTATTTTGTAAGAAACACACAAGATATATAAGGTTCAATGCCTGTTTACCCAGTTTTACTTTTGTAGTAATAAAAAATAAAGATAAATGAAAAGTGAAAAATGAAAGTGACCTAATTCAAAATTTCTGTAACTTTTGAATTCGCATGAAACTGATTATAAAAAACCCATTGCATAAATCATTATAGTTTCTCAGAAATGGAATATAATTTTAAGTTATATTTTAATTCCTTTTTTTTTTTTAAATTGAGATGCGTTGTGTTGAGTTCAGCTTTTTTCGATGTCTTAAAAAATCCCCGTAAAATTGGAAATGGTTCGTTCTCAGTCTAATCGCATATTATTGTATAAAAAAATATTTTTGAGGCTAGTCGTGGCATAGCGGCACAAGCGATTGCAAACGCGATGCCGCTTGAATTCGACGGAAGGTGGGGAGCGGAATATCTTAATAAGAGGCTCCCTCTGCCCACCCTGCTCTATATTGTGAATCCTATATTGTGAATCCTCCCTAGCACTTCCTTAAAAAGCGCGAAGCCGCTAATATTTGTTATGACAACCAACAGTGACATAACATATATAATGTATGCTTTTGACATTGAAGTAAGTAAGCATTCATCCTACTAGGATATCCTAGTAGGGGACGGGTATGGGGATATTAATTATTAGAACGAGGGCCCTTTACTATTTATGTGGAAGTGAAAATTATAGCCAATATTTCGTTATACTCAACATGGAATCTTCTCAGTACTTTCTTTTCACTAGCGGTCATTTCATCTTTTATATTCCGCTCTGATTAACAAACGCGGCGTTGAGTTCCGCCACTCTATGTGCAATGTCCTAAAAATTAGGTAAAACTTGGAGAAAAAAAAAAAAAAAAAAAAAAGAAAAATTTCTCTCTTTATCTCTCTGTGTGGGATAAAGATTTGTGATGTGTTTATATATATATATATATATATATATATATATATATATATATATATATATATATATATATATATATATATAAGCTATATTTTACAATTATTTACTATATAAGGAATCAAAGAAAACCTAACGCAATGCAGGAAATCGCCTTGCAAATAGCAATGGCCTTATACACTGGAGATTGCTTCACTTCGCTAGATTATAAAGTATCAAATATTTTTCTTTTCATCTTAATTTTAAAAAATATATAGACCATCCAGTCATAACTGAGGCCAGTCGAGATAGTGACGTAGGGACACAAAGTGTGACTGTAAACCCAACAGATTGTGGGTTCGATTCTCACTCGAGAAAATGAAATCTTTCCATTTTCTTTGCTCTGATGTCGAGAAAAAGCGCGGCATTGAGTTCCGCCACTCAACACACAATGCTTCTCGAATCCGGTAAATAATGGGGAATGAAGTGTCTCAGCACAATGTTCCTCTGCCTACCCTGCCATATGTGGCATACCTATAGAACATGCATAGATTTCTTAACAATATATATATTATTTATTTACAGTAATCAATTTGAAATATCCCTCAAAATACCACAAAGACATCACAATTGGTATTTTAGTGGGAGTCGCATCAAAGATACCTGCTTTCAGTACCTTTTACGACTGAGATCCCAGGCTTTTAGCAACGCTGCAATTTTGAGGATTAATATTCTTATACGAGTATATGTAGTTAAGACTATATGCATAATCTCTTACTTGAAAGTAAAACCTTCCGGACATTTCGGAACTCTGAAAGGTCCCCACTTTTTAAGTTAGTGAGAAGGCATACTGTCTTAACTACAAATTAGACTAATAGTCGTCGAAATTTCAGCTTAACTAAAATTACGTAGGTCTGGCGGCTCTGGGATTTTGGGCTATAAGATAAGACAATATTTAACAAAAAAACTTAAAACATGTCACAATTTGTCGTTTGTCGATTTAACTACGATAAAATTCTGTAATAGATATTTATGGTTTTGCTACAGTGTGGGGCCGTGGGCGGAGTCCTATATTGCTTAGGCTTAGCTTAGCCAATGTATAGGTTCAATCTTTAATAAGATCACGGCCACGTTACAGAATACTTCAAAAGTACAGTGATTAAATATATATAATAGTCTATATAAATATATGAATCCACTACCTACTACATGAGGTCCCGTACTTTGAGCGTTCAAAGTAAGAGCCTAATGTAGTTAAGGCGCTTCACGCTTAATCCAGCAGCAGGATAGGCAGAGGGAACCTAGTCTTAAGACGCTCCATTCTTCGAGATATTCGAAGTTTCGAGTTGTTACTTGTTGAGTGATGTAACTCAATGGCACGCTTCGTC
This sequence comes from Heliconius burneyi, assembly GCA_018247715.1. Taxonomy (NCBI): domain Eukaryota; kingdom Metazoa; phylum Arthropoda; class Insecta; order Lepidoptera; family Nymphalidae; genus Heliconius; species Heliconius burneyi. The sequence goes on along the minus strand of DWGR01002778.1, from coordinate 1,562 downwards.
TGCTAGAACGGGGATATAAAAATTAATTAGTTATTATTATTCCAGCCAGCTGTCCACTGCGCCACGACTGCTTAAAGTAGTAAACATATCTAAATTTGAAAATTACCCAAATATTCAAAGAATATATTTATAAAATTCTCAATAAGAACTATTAACAAAAACTATATAAAAATCGTGTGCAATATTCATTCGTTAGCAACTTCCTTATTGGTTTTTTAATGTTACGTTCATTAAACACGCTAGAGTGAGCAAACATGTACCATTATTGATTGTAAAAAATGCTTATTTCTCACGAATATTAACACTTTATTTCAGAACTAGAAATATAGAAATATCTATTTATAGATATGTTACGCTTCGGAACACGTAACCTTTCTTTTGCTTCACGCTGTATCCCGCAGCGGGGTAGGCAGAGGGAACCTAGGCTTAATATATAACGAATGACTTCTATCAACAATAATCAACAATTATACTGATTTTTGTATGTAAATTAATGTTATTGTAAATGCATGTACTTATCTTAAATACCTTTAGCCTTCTTCGGCGGAAACGAAACGGAAGTGCGTCAACGGGAACGGAGTGTCTTAACACTAGGTTCTTAAGTTCCCTTTGCCTACCGTGCTAAGTGCGGGATAAAGGAGAACAAATATAAAGGACATTGCCATATATGCTCGTATGATGTCATGTATTCTTTAAAAAGGTTATCTCACAAGGACACCATATATGTGTCTGATAATTATAGATTATATATATACACATATATGTACAATATAAGCTTATCAAGCCTTAGCTCGTTTTATCTGCCATTAAGGCCATAGTTAAGGGATTAATTACGTAATTACCAATTACTATAGGCCAGTGGTGGCGCAGAGGCACAAATGTGTGACTATAACGCGACTGGTTGTGAGTTCGATCCCCATTCGAGTAAATGAAATATTTAAATTTATAATTAAATTGTGTTTCCTTTGCCTACCGTTCTCTGTGCGGGATACAGGATGAAGCTGATTATTTTTTTATTATAAAGATATGGATTTTTTTTCGTAGAATATTTAACAAAAATTCTGTGGAAAATCATATAATTTTGTTATCACTATTAGGTAAATGTATCAAATTGATTTGTAAATAAGTTCACAGTTGTCGTGAAATAGAGAGAGACCAATGGTGGCGCATTTGCAAAAGACTATGACTGTAGCCCGACAGGTGGTGAGTTCGACTCCCATTCGAGGAAATGAAATATTTAATATTTTTTCACTTTGGGGTCTAAGTAAGGCGCGGCGTTGAGTTCTGCCGCTAAATACTCACGCACAATACCTCCAGAAATTGAGGAAAAATGTAAAGCGGAGTATCCTAACACTACGCTTCCTCTGCCTACACTGTTAGTGGTGAATACAGCGTGACGTTGACAGAAAAAGCATTATTTACCAATTCTGCATTTACACAATTGTCACGGCTCTCAAACACAAAGGTTATTGTCTCGTGACAGTTGAACTCAAATGCCACTCCATCCTATCACGTTCATCCTTGACATTAGACGTTAAATTGTGATAGGCAATAGTTCAAGT
>DWGR01002777.1:0-13103 GCA_018247715.1 Heliconius burneyi | reverse complement strand
CAGCTACTTCACTACTGAGAGCTGAGCGGGCGGTTGTAGCGGTTTCGCAACAGTGTGGTGGTGTCTTAATAGTGATAGGGACGGGTTTTTTTTCAGTTTGTTTTAAAGGTTTTTATTCCAAGTTATTGTATTTTTTAATTAATTTTTAAGTTTTATTGATAACTTTATTAAAGAACCAACAAAAGGAAATTAGTAAGAGAATAGAAACGAAAAATTAGCTTAAATAAAATGTCATAAGTAAAAAGTAAATAACAAAAAAATTGCTCATATCTAGTCTTAAGACACTCCGTTTCCCACTTCCCTGATTCCTCCTAATTTTCATTGAGATATTGCGTGTTGAGTGATGGCTCTCAACGCCGTACTTTTTCTTATTACCAGAGCGAGGAAATGAAAATAAGTCGAACCCACAACTGTCACGCTTGCAGAAATACGTCACGGTGGAGTCATATGTACAATGTTTTCGTACAGTATATCGAAATAACAATGCAAAGTTGTACAGCTTCTCATCATTCTTCCTTTAAAAAATAAGCCGGCGTGACTGGGCTAAGAGACACCTAATATTGCGTAATGGTTGTGGGTTCAGTCATATTTGAGGCAAATTTTACATTCAAAAAGATATAGTAAGTAATATACTTTTTCTTAGTTAAAAAAAAAACACCTCCATTCCGCTGTATCCCGCACACATCAGGGTAGGCAGAAGGAACCTAGTGTTAAGACACTCCGTTCCCCACTTTCTGCCGAATTGTGAAGGCATTGCGTGTTGAGTGGCAGAACTCAAAGCCGCGCTTTGCCTCGACACCAGAGCGAAGAAATGGAAATATAAACGTAAATATATATTTCACTTCCTCGAGTCCCCACCACCGAACTCACAACCGTCGCGTTACAGTCGCGCCTTGTGCGGCTGCGCCATGACGGCCTCTTCTTTACTTTCTTAGTTTATTTAGTTTATAATATAACGTTAGTTATTATAATGTGATACTATCGAAGCTTTTGTACATAAAGTGTATGGAAAGATGAGTGGCGAAACATCACTTACATAAAACATTGTTTTTTTCAAAATCAAAGTGGTGATTTATCTTACTATAGTCATGGATAAATAAATAACTCTGTATAAACAATTACATGTATTTATTTTCAACATTTTTAAAGAGTTATTCCACTGCAATATTTATTTAGAAAACGTATAAAAGTTTGAACCACCATCACAAACCAGCACCGGAGGAAAAATTGACATATTTAATATTTTCATTTCCTCGCTCTGGTAGCGAGACAACGCGCGGCGTTGAGTATCGCCATTCAACACACAATGCTTCTGTCCTAACCAGTGTCTTAACACTAACAGTGTAGAGCTAAAAAAATTTAAAGATAAACCGTCTTTATGTGATATTATTTAGATATAAATTTAATGTATAAAAGCAAAGAAATATAACAAAATAAAAAATATTAAACCTAATTCTTATTTACATAGTAATGTCCAACCGACTGGTACGCTTTTGCAATCGAAATTACATATGTGACTCATAACGTTCAAGTTGCCGACAGCACGGATATGATCACATATCTCATCATCATCACATACCTACATATAAAATGTTAAAAATTTAGTCTAAAGAGCCACATTTAAAAACGTAAATTAAGGCTTAAGTTATGATTTTAAGCATTATAATGTAACGGCGTTACTCAGATTTTTTATCTACTTTTTTTGGCAGAGGGAACCTTTGTTATCCTATCCTGTGTGTTAAGGCACTTTGTTCTTATTCGAATACTTCCTCACTTTTCGCCAAATTCTGGAGGCATTTATGTTGAATTCGATAATTGTGCGGTGTAGAGTTCCACCACAGGTCGCGAGACCAGAGCGAAGAATCGAAAATATTAAATATCTAATTTCCTCGATTGGGAATCGAACCCACAAACTTCGCGTTTACAGTCGCTAGCACATGCACTCGCTAGCATATGCACTCAGCACAAGCTCTTCTTATTTGTAGTTAGCACACCTTTATATTTCACCATAGTGACGAAGAAGGCGGAAATAGAATATATTCTTTCTAATACAGGATGTGTAAGCCATCAAATATCACGTCATATGGAACACTTTGCAGTTATGCAACACTGACACATTTTAGATTATTACTTTGCGTCGTCCATAATATTATTTTGCGCGGACTCAAAGTCCATTTTAATGGAAAGTCCCATTTTTTCCGTTTCTCTAGGAATGTCGCAAACATCTTTACAAATAGGAGGGAAATTAAATAATTTCTTCCCACGACCCTGGGAACCTAAGATACTTCTGTCCTCCACTTTATACCAAATTCCGGAGTCATTTATAATTGTAGATACATACGAGTATGTAACTATGTTAGGCAAAGCACAGCGAATTAAGCCACTCAACATGTATTCTTAATGGAAACTGAGAGTCCAAATTTTCCAGGTTTTTAGTCATCCAGGTGCTCGTTACCTACCCTGCTATGCGCGGGTTACAGCGTGGAGTAATACATATATATAATCTATTAGTTTACCTATTTAATACAGGTATGTGATAAGTTCGACCCGGTGCAAACAAGTCGTCACGGTTAGGGCCCATTTGCGTAAAGCCATGTCGTAAGTGTCCAGCACATTGCTAAATACTCGTACTAGAGAATCTTCCAGAATGTTTTAACTATATAATGAAAATAGCAAAATGTAAAATCAGCTCTAATGAAGAACATATTCTTAAAAAATGTTTTTAATTAGTTGAAGTTCCGATCCCTACTCCGGGGAATAATATATTTCGACTTTGTCGCTCTGGTGCGAAAATACACCGCGTGTTCCACCATTTAACTCTTAATGTTTTAAGACTTGTTCCGAATGTCAACCTCTCCCTCTGCCTAACCGACTACCGACCAAAGAAACCAAAACCAAATTTCAAATTTAATAAATGCCGTCTCATCCTCGCCATACAAACTTCACAGCTTATTAACTTCGGTAATATGCCGTACGTAATTGAAATTGTGTCCAAAATTACAAAGTGTACATTATCTTGTCTAATTCAAATTGCGGAATCGAGTAATGGACCCAAAGGAAATTTTAAAACCTTGACCGACTTATTTGACCTTGGGATATATATGAGTTGCTATTTCAAACATTTTGTCATCTGGTGCAACAATGGAAAGGGAAAAAAAGAGAAAAACAAAAATACCATATCCTTTCTTTATTAAACCTCGATAGATTTTTTTTATCTTATAATAAAGTTGAAAAAAATAAGTTTGCAGGCGTGTGAACTTATTTTATATTTAATGAATTTCAAATAAACTCGTAAGTTTATAATGATTTTTTATTAGAAAAACTCTGCTATAACTGCTTGTATCTCTTGATTGCGTCTTGATACATCTTGACTGATAGATGGACAAAAAAACAACAAATCCTATAAAAGTTCTCATTTCCTTTTTTTTATGCACGGAACCTCAAGAATAAGATAACAAACTATATATATATATATTTGTATAGACATTAAAGTACCGAGAAAAATCTTCTAATATCAAGAAACTTTATTTTTGTATAATATACATACTTTATATTGAAGACAAGATGATATATATTAATGTTATATTTCTAAAGGTCTAAAAGCAAATACGTATTATGTGTTAACTTTTTTTACGTTACTTTGACGATTACTATTATGCATACATACATTATGAACAAACAACAAGAAATAGTTCATTTGTGGTTGTCACTGGTGGCTTACATTTGAGTATTGTGACTTTTGTACGTATGTAATACGTAACAATCGTGGACCAGTTGGTTGGCATTTAACTATTAATATGACGATGTCCACTAAGTACTAATGGGGTTATATTTCTTGCATGTTCCCTCTTTGGCTAGACAAAGCAAGTCCATGGATTTTTGCGGCTCGAAACGTATTGTCCGGAAGTCGGGTGGAAATCTAACTGATGTACATTTTTGTTTGAGGGCAGTCGTGCCGCGTCGGTAGAACGTGTGACTGTGAATGTAAATGTATTTTATTTACAAACAGTTAGTTCCATCTAAGCGTTACCCACTCAGTTCTGTTACTCTTTATATTTGCTGTCTGGCCTCGGTCTATCAACTTCAACAATAAGATAAAACGAAGTTAAAGTTGATGACAACAATCATGAAGATGAACAAGATTACCTGACATTCTATAAAATTAGTAAGTCTACAGGGGAGGCAAGTTCCCTCTGCCTCCTCAGCTTTATGCGGGTGATAGTGTGAAGGTAAATAGAAAAGACAAGAGGATTCTCTACGGCCGTCCCACAAAAAATATAAAAAAATAAATAAAAAAATATTATCGCGTTAATTTTTAAGTAGTAAAACTAGGTCAGATTTGTTAAAATAGTTGAAATGTTATTAGAATGGAAAAAAGACGAGTGTGTAAGGTCGAGCTGTAATATGGAATGTAGATCCTCATACTTAATACGACTAAACTTTTTGATGTTGTAAACACTATGATATTAATGTTCTCACTTTGTCAGTAAGACAAGGCGCGGCTTTGAGTTTAAGCTCAAACTGCAAAGTATGGATTTCCCTGGGAAAATGGAAGATGATTTAGTTTCGATTATTAAGTTAAAGATAGTATTTTAAGGACTTAAGTTTGATATTTAAAAAAGTTGGTCGAGGTCCATATTTTGAGTGGAAAATATTTAAAATCTACTTGCGAGTAAATATCGCTACAAATTTGGCTGCGACTTCACCATCGTGGTCAAACGGACAAGGAGTTGTGAATGACATGATACATCAACACGATTTAGCCTTAATTCTTCCTTAATTTGCTTCGTCTTTTGTGATATTCGGTTCTTCAGTTTCATCAAAGCTATGTAAAGACGCGCGCTAAAGCAAGCTTAATTTACCGCCATGTCATTTAATTGCTTAACAAATAATTGATAATACTAAAAGTGAAATGTTCACAATATTGTTTGTACAGATACGTTGCCCAATTCTATTCAGAAGGCTGTATCTGAAGTGTTTTTTTTTAGTGTCTAGTGAATTTTATAGTTTATAGTTGAACTAGCTCTTAGCTGTGGCGTCGCCCATTTTATTTTTTTGGTTTCATAGTATACATTAGTAAAGTGAAATCATTATCTGTATATTTTAAGTCAATTGGCATAATTGAGATGCGCCTTCGAGTCCGATTCCGTTAAAAAATAATCTCTCCTTACTAATTAACTTAGTTTGAGGCCAGTCGTGGCGTAGGGGCACAAATGTGCGACTGTAAACGAGGGAGGTTGTGGGTTTGATTTCCACTCGGGGGAATAAAATATTTATATATCCGTCAGTCAATACTTAATGAGTCCAGAGTTTGGTGAAAAGTGGGAAATGTAAGTAGTCTTATTGGGAAAGGAGTGTCTTATTTTTTTTATCGAAAAAGGACAAGGCAAACGAGCGTTCGGGTCACCTGGTGGTAAGTGATCACCGCCGCTCACGACCCCATGCAACACCAGAGGAGCTGCAGGTGCTATCCCGGTGTTTGAGGTGGAGATAGAGGCGCTTTTTGAGAGGTACCCATATCATATCGACCTGCAAACACTGCCGCGGGTAGGCTATAGCACAGTTCCGTGGTGCGTGGGAGGAAATTCCTACACGAACGTACAGTAATGGAGTGCCACGTATTCATGTTTTATGGCTGATATTTAAGCTTGTGACGTACTGTGCGGTTAGAAAATTCGGCGGCAGTCAAACAGTTCTTCAGAACAATCACCATGATAAATGCGATAGAGAACGCACAGCGAGAAGACGTCGCAAAGCCAAAGTGTCAATCCTTTCACAGCTCATTTGGTCCCTAACACTAGGTTGCCAGGTAAAAATATACTTACGGACTTAGTATGAACCCGTGCTATTCATAAATAAATAAACAACTGAACTGAACAGATGACATATGTACCTACCTTAATTTGTAGTTTTTTATTTATGACAACACAAGATATTAGAAAAATATGTTCTGTAAATTACATATTACCATATGAAAACATATTATTGATATGATATTCATTTACAATTGAAAAAAAATGTCTCTACTTATGAAAAAAAATACATTTTGGCTCAAATCACATTTGTGGATACATTTAATTTTATAATAAGCATATTTCTCGAGAATAATGGAGGCTTGCTAAGCAAAGAAAAAACGCAATAAATATGAAATTTTCTATGAACAATAAAATGAAAATACATGATCTGATCTCTTAGTTACATTCGGCTTCGTTTTTTGTTGTACATGCGCAAGAATGTTTGGTTTCATTAGCCTTTGACGAGACGTAAAAATATTTTTCATATAAGTACGCTTCAGTACATATTCTTTTCATGTTCTAGTCTTACTTGTAAATAGACAGACAATTATATTAAATTTATAATTTTTACTAAAAAAAAGTTCGTTCAGGGCCGTCTTGTATGTTCTTTCTTTAATCATTCCTTATTTGAACACAATTTTAACATTATTACTATTGTGAAATTATTCTACATCATCATTTGCGTTTCATTGTAAGCATATATGACGTGCGTGATATGAATTTATTTTCTTTTCTAGCCATACTTATCTTTTCTTTGCCCTTTTTCCATTATATTTCTTTTTTATATCTATAACAATTTAAAATTTAATTTAATTTAAAATTTTCTTTATGATATGACTTTATTTTCTTTTCTGGCCATATTTATCTTTTGTTTGCCTTTTTTCCATTATATTTCTTTTTTATATCTATCATTTAAGATTTTCACTATTGTTGTCTTAGATTTTTCCCCAAATCTTATATTTTAACATAATACAATAGTAATATATATACAAATAGTGCTTTAAGTGATACAATCTTTACTACTCAATATTATATCCTGGTTTGATTCTTTTAGTGTATCATATAATAATTATATTAATTAACTTAATTGATATAAAATATGTCGGAGAAGGCCCCACAGGAGATTTTAAAAAGGATGATGTCAGCACCGCTGACATCAAAAATACACAGATATTGACTACCGCCAGTCATTCGGACTCCAAAAAGGCCATATATATAATTTGTAAGTACTATGTTTCGAGTTAGTTTTATGCCAAGGTCAGAGCTCTTCTAAAAAGCCCTCCCTTTCTCCCAAAGCCCGGTGACGCTGTAGAGGCCCATAAGGCCAACAGCATACTGCTCAATCGAAAAACGAAAACGAAAACGTATGTCCTAGACAAACGTAGGAGATCCTATCATCAGAAATTTTTCAATTTAGTTTATATACCATACAAATAAGGGACTGAGTTGTGTTTCACCACACTACCCATGCAATATTTTGAAAATTGAGCTGAAAGTGGGAAATTAAATATCTGAGCACCATGTTCCCTAAAGAAATAAAAAATGTCTCGTAGCTAAATAAAATCTTTAACGTATAACGGAAACGTGCTCTTAAGCAATACTGTAGAACACGGACTGATTGACACAAAATGGTGATGTCTTAACTCGTTCTACCGATTTGCGACTGTTACTAAATCTGACCCTACCATTTCTATTTACAATATGAAACCTATGACAAGTTGAAAAGCAAATGATTGTGTGAAATTTACATAGTTTCGCATACTAGGAAATACTGTCTCTTTTGTTGTACCTAACAAATGATATCTCGAGCCATTGCGTCTTGAGCGGTGGAACTCAACGCCGCGCTTTGTTCTCTAGCAATGCGAAAAAATGTTAATATTAAATATTTCCTTCCCCCGACTGAAAATTGAACCCATAATCATTGGTCTACAGTGGCACGCTTGTGCCCCTGCGCCAAGAAGGGCTCAGAGCATACTGCCACCACTTATCAAACATACCAATATAGAGCACAAGCACTATATTCTTATGCTACACGGAAAAAAAATATAGAGTGAAATGTTATATGCTATGCCTTTATAACATAAGTTACATCAAGAATCAGTGACACTCAACGAGTAGGTCAGCAATAAAAATATTTTTTAAGCGCCTAAACTACTTTTATAGCAAATCAACATAGCGTGGAATCTACCTTTTAAATTTTTTGTATTATTATATCATATTTTAATTATTTACTTTGTTACCCCTGAAAATTTTTAATAAATAAATAGATTTATTATGGCTCCAAGGTACAACTGTATTTAAGCGAGCTTGCTAAATACAATTCCTTATTTCAGCTTTGCGCTCTTTCCCGTTTTTTAATACAATGATTATATTATTGGTCATTCTAAATCAATTTACCTACATTATATTGAAAGTGAGTCGCCCATAAACCTAAATTATAGCTAAGATTTATCCATTTTTCATTGATCATTACCAGAAGAAAATTCATAATCCCTTCTATATTGATTTGGCTTTAATTTTTTTACATTAACCATATTGTCTTTTCTCTAAGATATTTTTCTTGTTTTTATCGTATTTTTTTTGCAGAGACCATAGCGTTTGGTGCTCAGTTTTCTGAAGAAAGCGATTAGCTTAAAAAAATAATTTCTTTAGTAAGGCAGAGTGATCTTGAACTTAAGTTTCTTCGTAGTTTTGCTTATATGTACGGAAGTGTTTTAATACATTTTATTTATTATAATACCTCTATAATTGTTTAAAATTTGAGTAGAATTCTACTTAAATATGTAATTAAATTTGGATCATTAATTTACATACAAAGTCTTTTGTATGCATCATATGCATATAGGGCTGTCTACTGTAAAATAACAAAAAACAATAGCTAACATGAAAGCCTGTTATTATTTTTTTAATGTATTCGTTCGCTGTATTCGTCGTAAATCAGCGTAGGCAGAAGGAATTTAGTACTAAGACCCTCTGCTCCCCCCACTTTTTGGCCGATTTTCAAGACATTCGTACTGAGGAGTGGAACTCAACGCCACTCTGTTTGTTACTAGAGCGAGGAAATAGATCATTCCTTATACAATAAAAAAATTGAATTCATAATTGCGGCATTCCATGTCGGAAGCTATGCCGCTGCGCTAGGACGGGTTCAAAATTAATCAAATCAGCTTCACGCTGTATCCCGCACACAGAACGGTAGGCAGAGGGAACTTAGTGCTTAAACATTCCGTCCTCCACTTTCTCGATGTCTGGCAGGTTTGGTTTCAGGATCAGAGCGAAGAAATGGAAATATAAACGTAAATAAATACTTCACTTCCTCCAGGGGGGATTGAACCCACAACGTCGCGTTACAGTCACAACTTTGTGCTGCGCCACGACAGCTATAATTCCCCAGAATGCTTAAAAAAATTATTCATGTCAAATTATTTATGACATTACTACTGACAAGCAGGGTTTTTTAACATAGTGTTAAGATATTATTTTATCATTATACAATTAGCGAACAATCTCCTTCATGTATTCTCCATACAACGTGACATTAGCGAAGTGATATGTGCTCAACTGGCACGCTCGGAACGCCATAATAAAAGAACAGAACAGTTCTCATACAATAATCTAAAAAGCGAGTTCTCAATTGTACCTTTAAAATATCTTTATCGATAATACTGAGTTTACCTATAAGACACATGACGTTCTTTATAGTACATATTGCAGGATAAGCAAAGAGAACCTATCATTCGGACAATTCGTTCCCCACTTTCCGCCAAATTTTTAGACATTGTGTGATGAGTGGTGGAACTCTTGTTGGCAAAGAGGAGAAATTAAAATGATTTATCCCCTCGAGTGGTGATCGAACCTACAGCCGTTGCATTTACATTCAAAAGATGGGATACACCATCACCAGTTGCGTTTGGTGCCCCTTACCCTCTGCGTAATTTACATAGTTAATGCAATAAGTTAAATGTAAAAAAACACTGCCAACCCTACGATAAAATATATAAGATAATTATCCAGTTCTATTTAAATTTTGTCATAAATATCTCTTAACCCAAATAAAATTATCCATTCACTGAATAAAATTTGAACAGACAACTTGTTTTGGAGAATAAATATTTATATACAGATGGAACTAAGATTATAGTGTGTAAAAAAATGGCTACTAAATTTGAAGTGTCACATCCAAATAATGATAAAGACCATAATTTGTGTAAGTTAACGCTAAACATAAAACACATATAAAATTTTAAAATTAAAAAACATAATAAGCACCAGCTTTTACTAGTGTTCGAATCCCACTCAGGGGGATAAAATATATCATCAAATATGCAATCATTTCCTCGCTATGATAACGAGGCAAAACGATGGATGAGTGGCGGCACTCAACACGCAATGGTTCGAGATTATCAGCGGAAAGTAGAGGACGAAAGTGTCTTAATGGGAACGGAATATCTAAACACTAAGTTCCTAGGTTTCGTATTAAAAAAATATGAAAAATGAAATATTTTATGAATTTAATGATTTCAGTATTGGTTGAAACCTGGACGTTCGATCAAACTAGTATTGGTCTAACCTTAGTCATCGGAACGTATCTTGCCCTAGTATTATGGATATTACCACAATTTATGAAGAAGAGACAGGCGTATCAACTAACTAACACTTTGAAGATTTACAACGCTTTCCAAGTCGCCTTCTCAGCGTATGCTGTATTTCTTGTAAGTATTAATAATTGCTTAACTCAACACTTAAAGCCTCCGGAATTCGGCGGAAAGGAATTTGAGAAACGGAATGTATTAACACTAGGTTCCCTCTGTGCAATCTGCCGTATGCGGGATACAGCGTGAAGCTGATTTAATTTAATTTAATCTTAAGTTTTTTGCGCCGGTTCTTCTCAGGTCCGAGGCAGTAATTTTAGTGAACCGGTGGTAAATTATGTGTAATTACGTTAAATAATCAAGTATGTAACTTTTTATTTTGAATAAAATTATTTGACTCTGACTTTGACGTCGTAGGCAGAGAGAACCTAGTATTAAGATACTTAATTCACCACCTTCCGCCCAATTTTCAAGATATTGCTTCTTAAAGTAACAAATTATCGGATTCTTTTCAGTACACAAGATACATTATAAGTCATGGAGTTATAACAACTAGATGCCCGAAAGGAGATAGTTTACGACAAGTAAGTGTAATTATTCCTTTAATTTTTGAAAACGTACACAATATCACTATAATGCGTGAATTTGATTTGGTAGGGTACCTATAAAATAAAATAAATCACCTTCACGCTCTATCCTCTAGTAGTTCTATCCTGCACGCTGCATGGTAGGCAGATGGAATCTAGTGTTAAGACACTCCGTTCCCCACTTTCTGGCGAATTTTGGAAGCATTGTGTGTTGAGTGGCAGAACTCTACGCCACGCTTTGCCTTGATTCCAGAGCGATGAATAGGAAATATAAACGAAAATAAATATTTCACTTTCTCAAGTGGGGTTCGAACTCACAACCGTCGTGTTATAGTCACACCCTTGTACCGTTGCGCCACCATAGAATATTTATGTTCTATGTATACATGGCTGTAAGCTCAATTTAAACTAAAAATAATAAATTTACTTACTTCCCAAATATATCATTGGCAGTTTTTTTGCAATTTCAAAAGATTAGTTTTAAAGCAATTATATTTTCATGTTTATTTGCTCTTAGATTTAATAAGAGATTACAAAATTGCACTCTTAAGTTACCAATTAAGGTACAGTTACGATTTACGTATTTAAAAACTTGCTTTTGCCTGTGGTTTTGCCCTCATCAAAGTAAAATAGCAATAATTAAGAGTAATCATAACTCGATACGTATTATATTTTAAGTGCCTGATATGAATTTGATAACAATACAGTATACAGCATAGAAGCTCACGTTATGAAGGAAGGCTATAAGGATATCCTATAGCTTTCCTTCATAACTTTCCATCAGTACCTGTGATTATTGTGCCTAATCATTAAACAAACTCTTCAGCTTTTAGCTTTATTTATTTTAGCTTCAGCAGGTGTAGTATGGTTTGGATAAAGAAAGATAGTGTAAGAAAAACTCATTTGTTCATTATCACTATTTCAGGTAATATCAGAAATATGGCCATATTTTATAGCTAAACATGTGGATCTTCTAGACACAGTATTCTTCGTACTTCGAAAGAAAGATAATCAAGTGACATTCCTCCACGTTCTTCACCATGCACTTATGGTCACATGGACTTGGTTCCATCTGATGTACCACCCGACCGACCATTTCGTGGTTGTGGGAAACATAAATAGTTTTGTGCATGTATTGATGTACGCTTACTATGGAATTGCAACGCTAGGACCAAAATACGCCAAGTTTATCTGGTGGAAGAAGCATTTGACTAAGGTTCAATTGGTAAGTTTTAATTTATTTTTAGCTTCACGCTATATCCTGCAGATATTTTCGGGACCCTACCGACAGGCACCTGAGAACCTGGGAACCTAGTTAGGAAACTCCGTTTTCCAGCAAATTCTTGAGACATTGCATGTTGAGTGGCGGAACTTAACGCCACGCTATGCCTCGTTAGATGAAGAAATTGAACTTATTAAACATTTTATTCCCCCGAATGGGAATTGAACCCACAACTGTTGCTTTTCCGTAGCTTCTCAATATCGTTCCTTACAATATCGGTGTAAATTTTCCGTCAAATTTCGAAAGATTATACGTTGAGTAGCAAAACTTAATGCCTCGATTTGACTTATTACAGCGAGGAAGCTAAAATGAATTAATTATACCCGCTATGCTGTTGCGTTACACGATAAAGTAATTCACGTGATTTTTGTTATTACATTAAAAGTTCAACTTCGATAGGATGATCATCGCTTACAGTAAGCACTGGATGTTTGTTCCCCCTGGAAAAAAGAAGCTTTACTATTTTTTACAGCATCATGCTGTATCACGCTTGAAGCTGGGTAATTACTGGGGGCTTAGTGTTAAGACACTCCACTCCCCAATTTCTTCCTTAATCTGAAGGTCATTGCGTGTTGAGCGGCCGAACTCAACGCCACGCCTTGCCTCAACACCAGAGCAAAGAAATTAAAATATTGAATATTTTATTTCTTCGAGTCGGAATCGAACGCACACGATTGTGCATTTGCGCCGATACAAGAATTGTAAAGAAAGTTCCTTTACAATTCTTCTTTCAGTTATTTTTTCTATATCTAATCCATATAATTTGTTTTCAGGTACAGTTTATACTGGTCGTAACTAATTTGTACTACCAACAAAAGCTATCACCGTGCCCGATTCCTTCCGAATT
>DWGR01002776.1:0-13108 GCA_018247715.1 Heliconius burneyi | reverse complement strand
ATATTTAATATCTTTATTTCATTCTCTGGTGTCGAGGCAAGGCGCCGCGTTGAGTTCCGCCACTCAATACGCATTGTCTTCAGAATTCGGCTGAAAGTGAACGAAGTTACTTAACACAAAACTCCCTTCATGTACATGAGGCATACAGCGTGAAGCTAAAGAAAATCTGATGATATTTCTTTTGATATATTTTTTCAGAATTTTAATTCTTTTCTAAAGCTTTTGTTTAACTTGCAATGTATTTATGGTATGTATAAATAAACTAGTACCCATTTAATTATGTAAAATCTGCTAAGTTTTAAATTTTAAAGTTTCAATTATAAAATATTGATTAGCACCACTTTTATGACCATATAAATTGTGTATAACGAGTTAAAATTTAAAAGAAAAAAGAGTGATTTTCTTCCTTTTAGAGCGTTTAAATAAAAGCATTTTCTAAAAAAGATTTTTTGCTTTTAATGTTTATTTAGTTATACTGCAGATATCTAAAGTATTCTTTATAGTAGATACAGCTAAGTTTATGTATAGAACCAATTCCCTAAGATGAGCCGGCGCTCTATATGGAGCATCCGCTGGGAAATTTGTTTGATTATTTGAAGTACTGCCTAATAGTTACAGCATAGTGCATTGCTGAGGACATACTGACGTACCTACTGTATACGGAATTATATATACATTTTCAAATCATAATGTAGATATATAAGTGAATTGTGAATTGAACACCAATATCTTAAGCTGAATTTTAACGTTTCACTTTTAATATTCCGTCTGGATCAAGTTGAAGTATGAATATGTATTTAAATTCATAATCTATTAAAAAAAAATATACTCAAATTATCAAACTTTACAATATTAGGGAAGTACTGTATATACCCAAAACAAAAAAAATCAAAATCGAAAAGTCATAGCAGTGCCTCTCTTGGGCGAATGCCAAAAACTGGCATTGGGCACACCATACACCTACAGGGTGTTACAAAATATGATTCATGTAGAACGACCACAGTTTTGGAACAACACGCAATGTACATTTTTTTTGTACACATGTTACCAGCAATATCGTAGAGCGTGCGAGTTACATAAATATTGGTGCTGATATTGTATAGATAGACATACAATCTAAGACTTTTTATTATGCCATTATTTTTTTATGCTTTTTATGTGTGTATTTTGATTTCGATTAAGAAAGATTGAAAAAAAATGTAAGCTCTAAGTTAGAATAAAAAAAATAGCTTCATGTACCCCCCACACGGGAGGGTAGGCAGAAGGTGCCTAATGTTAAGACACTTCGTTCCCCACTTTCCGCCGAAATCTGGAAGCATAGCGTGTTAAGAGGCGGAACTCAACACCGCGATTTGCCTCGATACCAGAGCGAAGAATGAAAATATAAATTTCAAAAAAAAAAATTATTTGGGAGTGGGGATCGACCACAGCCATTGGTGCTAAAGATAAGCCAGGCCAGATTTTACCTCTGAAATGTTTCTCTTGAAGTGGAGAACAAGGACATCATCTAACCTAACCTCACCATATTCATTCTATACATAAAGACGCGTATAAAAAACTAAGGTGCAACCGGTAGGTAATACTAAAACATCGTAAAGGTCATTTTGATTTTCCGACGCCCCTTGCATACCAGAAGCCCACGATATTAATAGATCAGGAAAACGGCCATCAGCTAATAGAATGTATTTAAATGTTTCTTTATAAGTACACAGATAAGATAATTAACGCATAGGTCGTGATATTATTAGATTATATTATCTCGATTGCAAAACATCAAATGTTTTAATATTAGATGATATCATTTGTGTATTCGTATTTTAATTAATATGTTGTATGACTATTAAGTACATAATGTCGAGTGAAAATAAACAATTTAATATAATTTACAGTATACGAATAATGTGCTTTTGTTTACTTATTACTTTGTTACAATATGTATATAGGAAAAACAATAGTTACAAATACGGATATTTATTACGAATGCTCAATATTTCCTTACAGAAAAGGTTTCTATTCCATTAATTACATATTAACATAAAATATTATAACATAAGCTCTTCCTTTTATTCCATAGATGCTTTGCCTCTTTTTCTTCACTGGTCTTAGGTTTACCAGATTTATTGATTGAAGCTATAAAAATTTTAATATATTTTTTTTCGATTTAAAAATAATAACAGAAAATGAATTTAAATATTTTGTTTTTTTTTTCGACCTCATCTTATATGAGAATAAACATAAATGTAAAGTTGTAACGTTTTTTTTTAACCAATTTCGTCACTGTAGAAGTACCTACCTATAGGTTTTGTTTACACGAATTTCAAGCATATATAGCAAATTTTTCCTATTTGATATAAATTCCAGCTTGACATCTCGACCTGATCGTGAAATAAAGGTCTTTACAGACAGACACACGAATAACAAAGAATATAAGATATGCAAGTTGCAACCGTAAAAAATGCTTTTAAACACAAATGAAGTCGCCAAAAAATGTTATAGTACACTTATATGTGTAAACAAACTATAAATTATATACATACATACATATTTATATAATTATATTAGCGGCTTCGTGTTATACCATTGTAGCGTCTATTATCATATTATAGATAATTAGACTACTTGTCCTTAAGTGGTTTGTGTCAATCGCTTACCTAAATAAAACCTTTAGATTAGGTGTTTTTGTTAGATTCTCAAATATAGGTATCACTCGGTCACAGTTCAGACATTACTCATTAAGTGGTGTTATTTATACATAATATATTGATAAGGATGACTCGGTTTTTATATTTTTATAAATCTATGAACGTCTCATATTAGATACTGCGTGCTTTAACTTATAAATAAATAAATAAAATGTATATATTTATACCTTTTAAAATTTTATCTGCGACATTGAGTTCTACCACTCAACACGCAATGCCTCCATAATTCGGCAGAAAGTGAGGAACGGAGTGTCTTTACACTATGTTCCCTCTGTCTACCCTGCCGTGTGCGGGATAAAGCGTGAAGCTGATTTATTTTATTTATATATACCTATCTACCTAAGTTTTTACTACTTACATTAACATTTTTAAATATTTATATTAGATTTATATTTTATATTATCGTATGCATACCAAATTTATGAACAACATTAGGCACATTACTATATATACAAAATGTCTGTATTATATATGTTTTTTTTATTAAGCAAACTTATCATACAAATGTTAATTATATATATATTTAGATAATGTTGACGTCAATAGGAAAGGTCTTCTCCTTAAAGAGCATGCACCGCGTACATGGCGCTGCGGCACCGCCCGCGTGGCCGGCGACGTCTCGTACATGTGCCCGTTCCCATTGGTCGCGGCGAGGGCGTGCGCGCCGCCGCCTGTCTCTATATATTCACTAGTTTTCAATTCTAAGACAGCATTACTTGCTCAGGCGCCGCACGTGGTTCTATATCGTATTTAGTACTATCGCTTTATATCATATCAAAAAATTTTGCGTGACTACTTTACTTACTGTATTTGAATACCGATTTCTATTTATACTCGAAAGGTAAGATTTTGATTTTTATTCTTTTTTGTCACCTTCACGCTGTATATCGCGTATGCAGCAAGGTAGGCAGAGGGGACCTAGTGTTTTAACACTCCGTTCTCTATTTTCCACCGAATTTTCGAGAACTTAACACCGCAGTTTGCATTGATATAAGAAGCAGTAAATTACACTTAATTTCTTATCGAACTCACAACCATCGTGTTTACGGTTACACGCTTATGCTACTGCGCCACGATGGTCTCATAAATTTTATGAATATTATATTCAAAATAAATTTAAACAAGTATTATTTATTTATAATGAGGCCGCCAGTCATGGCGCGGTGACATAAGCGTGTCACTGTAAATGCTGGTTCTGGGTTCGATTCCCACTCGATGAAATGAGATATTTAATATTTTCATTTCTTCGCTCTGGTGTAGACGGAAAAAAGAGCCCGGTGTTGAGTGCCCCCAATCAACGCGTAATGCCTGCAGAATTCAGCGCAAAGCGAGGAGTAGAGCGTTAACACTAGGCTCCCTCTGCCTACCCTTCAATATGCATACTGCGTAGAAAAAAAATAATTAAATAAATATGTTTTACATATTTTTTTCAAAATATGTAGTATGAATCGCTAATTCATTTCAGAATCGATTAGGAAAATGGCGTATTTACAATCAATGCCTAAATCAGAAACAATTAAACTACGAGAAAAACACATTGGGTAAGTATAATTTATTCGATTTCAATAACTCAGTGAAGTCGATCGATTGACTTTATAACAATTGTTAGCCGTAAACATGGCTGCTGTAATAATTGATTTGGTGACTCGTTCAGTTCTTTACAAAGGGCCATAAATAAAGGAACGCTAACATTTATCAAGGCAGGTCTATCAGTATTAATTGCCTGTTTCGCTTCAGTACAGAAGCTTGGTGGAGATTTGAAGCAGTAAATTTGTTTCAGCGCCGCCTGCCAGTTGTTTTTCCGTTCGTCCCCATTGAAAATAGTGAGAGGTGTCGCGCAATTTATGTATGACGAGACGGGCGAAAGGTACCTCGACTGCATCAACAATGTTGCCCACGGTCAGTACTTCTGTGTTCTGTCGCGATAAGCCTGCATCGTTTAAAAAATTCCAAGACACGCGGGTTCGATTATCTATTTTTACGCTGCTATATGTATCTATGGATAGATTAAACATATAAATCTATATAGAAAGAAAAATAGAAGCTAGTTGTAGCGCAGGGGCACAAGGGTGTCATTGTAAACGCGAAAGATTGTGGGTTCAATTCCCACATCATCCCTAATGAAATATTTAGTATTTGCATTGCTTGGCTTTGCTGTCGGGACAAAAGCGCGGCGTTTAGTTTCGCCACTCAACACGCAATGCCTCTAGAATTCAAAGGAAAGTCGGAAAAGGAGTGTCTTAGCACTAGGCTCGCTTTGTACCTAAATAGGGGAATCAGAGTGAATGAATATATAAAAACCTATATAAATAATAGAATATAAATCTTGATTTTAAATATCTCTTATCGGGCGTCGACTATAAAATTGCATATTTTTTATATAAATAAATTATTTCTTTGTATAGAATAAACTAAACATAATGCACCAAACAAGGTCGTTCTTATCTATACTGAATTTGTACACTAGATACATATATTCCATTTAATTATGTAGTTACAATAATAATGGAGTATTGTTTTAAATTAATAAGCAATATTTTGAAAAACTTTACATTTAACCCTGAGCTACCTGAAAAATATACCTGCTAATCACTGCGTGTTGGCCGCTCATATAAAGTAACACTGCAGTCTGCACCACGAAGAAATAACTACCTACAAAACATTTACTTGAAATGCATTTTTTTTTGTTTTTCTGGATCGTAACTTAATTTATCTTTTCAGTTGGACATTGTCATCCCCATGTCGTAGAGGCTGGTCGCAATCAGATGTCATTAATCTCAACCAATAATCGTTATCTCCACGATGAGCTCGTCATCCTCGCTGAGAGGCTCGTGAACACTATGCCTAAATCACTCTCTGTCTGTTTCTTTGTTAATTCGGGATCTGAAGCGAATGACCTGGCATTTAGATTGGCTCAAGTTCATACCAAGAAGAAGGATGTCATTACACTCGACCAGTAAGTTTCCATGTTTTTATGATATGTATGAATGTGTGGCATTATATTCTGATAAAAATATTCTATTACAAAACTATAACTTATGTTATCTATGCGATAAAAATGCTTATATTAACTATCTTTATTAAAATATTCTATCTATTGTATGAATTTAAGAATTCCCATAATAAATTTTCGTATTATTAAACTTTTAATGTTAATAGGCTTTAAAAGAAATATATAATTTTAATATCTGCCAACGAATAAGAAGTATGAAGAATGAATGAGAAAGATAGGATAGTGTGTTATTAGGGTGCTACTAGCGCCTGTTTGTTACAGCGCATATCATGGGCATCTTACGTCTATGATTGATGTGTCCCCATACAAACTAAACTTACCAGGAGGGCCAGAGAAGCCAAATTGGGTTCATGTGGTGAGTTTGCCATGTACCATCTGAATGGGTTTAAGGAGAACATTTAGATAAAATGCAGAATTATAAGTACCTGTCCAATATATCTTTAATAAACAAAAATATAAAATAAGTAGGTAGATATAAATTATTACTTACAGGGCTACCAATAAAGAAAGTTCTAACGAATATAAGCATTATTTGTTTAACATGACATAGAATGCAAAATAAAAGCAAAACATGAATTTATGTCTGTAAATTTCATTTTCTCGCGATACGTAAGAACATTTGATGAGAGTTTATACGGTACGCTATATCCGACGACATATTTTTTTATTGTTACATAAAGGCACTCGCTTCTTGTTAAACGTCAAGTTAATATGGACAGACGACCGTTTCTACATGTAAGATTCATACAGATAATATTATTTTTACGCTGATAGTAATAACATAAAATATTTTCATATTAGGCACCAGTTCCTGATATATATCGGGGTAAATACACATATCCAAAGGATTCTACGTCGGAAGAAGAATTGGGAAAATTGTACGCCAAGGAAGTGGGTATGATATGTGAAGAGGTGAAGACACAAAAAGGCGGTGTTTGTGCTTTTATAGCAGAAAGCTTACAGAGTTGTGGAGGACAAATTATTCCACCAGAGGGTTACCTTAAGAAAGTCTATGAGTAAGTATTTTGAATTTTTGAAAAAAAAAGAAATTAAAATATATACATTTATTTGTTCCTCGGAGTAAGTAATTATCTCTATATATAATAAAACAGTAAAAATATTTTATCTGTACCTTTAGTTTTTTTGATTAAAATAGATAGAGGGACACTTAAATAAACAATAATAGAACGCAAAAATATATATCGGGTTTTCCATTAAGGACATAACAATTTAGCTGTCCGCGGCTAGTGGCACCGTCTTGTTGAAACCACATATCGTCAAAAGTATGTCTAGTCGATCCAATTCTGGCCACAAATAATCTTCCAACATAGCACGATAGCGCTCTCCGTTGACGGTAACATGAAAAAATACGGCCCAATCACACCTCCGGCATAAAAACCGCACCAAACAGTATTTTTTTGCGGATGCAACGGTGTCTCAAGAAGCACATGTGGGTTTGTTGCTGACCAATAACGCATATTTTGCTTATCAACAAAGCCATTGAGCCAGAAGTGAGCTACGGTCGAAAATTGGAGTAAGCGCTCTTAAAGTTGCGATCACCGACTCAGAATTTCATAGTAATTTTTAATCACTTCTAAACGTTGCTGGTTCGAGAATTTTACCATAATGAAAATGTTGACCTTAACTAACGTTTTGACATTGACAGTTCATTAAAAAAGTTTAAGGGTGCGTTCATATAAAGATACGAAATTGCAATGTCCCTAATAGAAAACTCTTTATTTTTTAATTTCTTGTCTGTCTGTCTATCTGTATGTATGGTCACGCACATCTCTGAAACTATCGAACCGATTTACTTAAAACTTTTACCAATTGCTTTTTTTTAACGCAACTTAACATCTAAAGTTTGTTTCATCAAAATCGGTTCTTTAAAAAAAGTTATCGGCGTTTGAATGAACTCAAGGCATGAGATTGCCTGCAAATATAAAGCAATCCATATCTATTCTTATACTTTCAATAAATCTGTATTTGTTTGTGATAGATATGTATCTGTTAACCGAGTTACAAAACAAAGAGGAGGTTGTCAATTAAATATTTTCGATTTGATATTCGATTTATTTATTCAATTTATTATTTTGGATTCGATTTCGATATTACATTACTGGGTATTTATTGTAATATGCAGTCATCACAGTTATTTTACAAAGAATATTATTAATCCTTACACCAATCAATAATTTAACATATAAGGCTGTTTCCGAACGAGTAAATTAAATTAGTCATTGACATCCATACATATGACTGTCACTGACAGTCTGTCAGTCAATTCTGTTTATCATGTTCCTTGATGTTTATTAAATGAATAATCATGTATTGGAACGCCATTAGCTCGGCCTCCCAAAGCCCGGTGACGCTGTAGAGGCCCATAAGGCCAACAGCATACTGCTCAATCGAAAAACGAAAAAACGATTGGAACGCCATAATTAAAAAAGAACAACAATAGTCATGTAGTTCAAGCGGGCGAAGCCGCTAGTAACAACCCATAACCTATTATGTTTAAATTAAAAATGTATTTATACAATTTATAATAATATCAAATATTAAAAAATATATATTTATATAACACCTTATATTGTTTTTGACAAATAAGACAAAAGCCACGGCCATGACTTGATGACAGTACCGTACTAATATGCTCGAGGATTTGTTCCTACATCGAACTTGTGAAGAGGGACTAGTTAACAGTAATATTCAACTCTTTTTTTTTAAAAATATTAAAATAAATTCACAACTAAGGTTTTTTTTTGTTATAGGTATGTTAGGAAGGCCAATGGCGTTTGTATCGCTGATGAAGTTCAAGTTGGTTTTGGCCGCGTAGGTTCCCATATGTGGGCCTTTCAAACTCAAGACGTAGTACCAGATATTGTTACGATGGGCAAACCAATGGGAAACGGTCACCCGGTGGCTGCAGTGATCACTACTCAAGAAATCGCTAAAAGCTTTGCCGATACCGGTGTGGAATATTTTAATACGGTATGTGTTGTTTACGCTTACCATTTGACCATTCCATAAGATTTCGGTAAACTTAGAGTTATTTCCGTAATAAATAATTTCAGGCTTTATTTTAGTACCAAGCTCGATTCAATGTTACTACTTTCAAAATAGTTTGAGCAAATATTTTTAAAGAGTAACATAAAATTACAGATTTATTTTATTCTGTTTCATTTCTCTCCTGTAAATATACAAGTAACTTCCAATTCTCTTCTATTTGAAACAAACAAAAAAATGGGTTATGATTACAGTATGGTGGCAATCCAGTATCTTGTGCGATCGCGAATGCGGTCCTGGATGTTATAGAAGAGGAACGTCTTGTCGAACGCGCGGCCAGAGTTGGCAGCTACCTACTAACGCGATGTGAAGCTCTCAAACACAAACATAATCTGGTCGGCGATGTCCGTGGCAAAGGACTGTTTGTAGGAGTAGAACTAGTTACTGATAGGAAAACCAGGACACCGGCTTCAGCACAGTCCCAATATATTGTAAATAGGTAAGAAAATGATTCTTGTATTTTGTTCAATAATTCAAATTTATATAGTATTATAACATAAATTGATTTTAGGTAATGTTTATGCTTTAAACACTTGTTCCTTACTTGACTAATTTAATTTAAATTACAAAAAAAACCAGTAAAGCTAAACATATGTTTAGGAATAAGACAGAGTATAAATGCACCATTCAGAAAATTTCATCAATTTAAAAAAATAAAGTTAATGCTTATTTACTTATAATATTCAGGATGAGGGAAGAAAAAATATTAATCAGTCGAGATGGACCAGATAGCAATGTACTGAAGTTCAAGCCCCCCATGGTATTCACTTCTCAAGATGTAGACCGATTAGTGGATACCCTTGACAGAGTGCTTTATGAACTGGACGAGTCGACTATACCGGTGAATGTTAAATTAGAGGTAACTACTTTTTATTTTCTTTCTATAAAATTTTCCTTTGATAAAGTATTTTTCTGATTAAATTATTTTTTTTGTGAAAAGGGCGACCGGTTGTGAGTTCAATTTCCATTCAAGAAAATGCGATCAGCATCACTCTTTATCCCGCACACGGCAGGGTGGGGAGAGGGAACATAGTGTTAAGAAACTCCGTTCCCCATTTTTTGCCGATTTCTGGAGGCATTGCATGTTAAGTTGCAGAACTCAACGCCGCACTATGCCTCAACACCAGAGCGAAGAAATAGAAATATAAATGTTGATAAATATTTCACTTCCTCGAGTGGGAATCGAACCCACAACCGTCGCGTTACAGGCAGCGTTACAGTCACACCTTGTGCTGCTGCGCCACGTTGACCTGAAGAAAATGAGATAATATAATAATATTTTCATTTTTCGCCTTTCGTATTGAGGCAAAGAGCAGCTACATGCGGGATGCATTCCGCTGTAACTGAAAATAAATAACAATGTATATATTACTTTTACTGTATTGTATATTTAAAATATATATTTTTCGCAGGTTATGGTAACCCCTATTAGTGATGGAGTGGAGAGCAATGAATTAAAATTGAAAAATAGTATTCAACAACATATGAAAGCGGTGTAAATGTCATTTAAAAAGAAATCTCCTTAGTATTATTGAATAAGTTTGTATATATAGATAAGAAATAATTTAAGTATGGAAAAAATAAACAATATTTACTTTAGAACTTCTATTTATTACAAGATCCATATGAAATAATCACAAATCTTTCTTACATGCATACATTATTATTATTTAATGCTTAATGTATGTTATTCTTTTATAATTTTATACTTAATAAAAAAACATACTTTGGTCTTGAATATACACAAATTGATTTTATTTTATAACTATCTGACATGACGAACTTCGTAACGCCTAACAGTCATTCTTTCTCAAATATAAATCTTTTGATAGAGTGAGGCAATTACAATGAAATAAAACTAAAACCTACTTTGAGTTACTTGTAATTTTTTTGTATAAAAGTTGCTTAAATTTGTTGTGTACTTTTTACGTGATACATTTTATGGTATAAGGACAAGGCAAACGAGCGTTCGGGTCACCTGATGGTAAGTGATCACTGCCGCCCACGACCCCGTGCAACCCCAGAGGAGCTACGGGTGCGTTGCCGGCCATGTTCACATAAGCAGACAAACAGACAAAAATTTGCTTGAAATCGATTCTGTTAGTTATCCTTTAACACCCTGGCAATTTTTTTTTATATTTTCAATGTACCGAAACTACTTTTCTACAGATTTATTATAAGTATAGATTTAAGTTTTTATACAAGGAGTTGCAATTTTCCATTGTGGCAAAATTTTTGGTCCAACTATTAATACATCCATATGAACAGTAAAATCATAATTTTCTTATGTAGGTGGCTTCGTAGGTGATCTAATGTTCCACAGATTATGCATAACAAAACATGGGGCACAACAGCACTCTCTTAAATTTGCATTTACAGATAAGTACTAATTTGTATTTAAAAAAAAGAAAAGATAAATAAAACAAAGAAAAGTTCCGATTAAATAAAAGATATTGTCTTTAGAAAATTTTAATTTATTACAAGACCTGCATGAAATAATCACAAACCTTACTGAGTTGCATACAATTTTTACTACTGATGTTTTAAATCAAACTTTTTGCATGTTAATTATTTGTACTTAATGAGCAAAACCAAAACAACAAGAAAAATATTACTCCCAATGCATCAAATTTTGATGTTTTATCAACTATATTTTTATATAAGGAATTTCAATCTTCGATAGTGAATAGAACTGGGGGAGTCAATTTTCTCTTACAACAAAGTATCCTTTCCTTTAGGAACTGAGTGGCCTGATGCTCAACAGACTCTGGACAACAATGACACCCTTTAAAGTTTGATGTGTGTGCATCACCACAGTTTGCACATTTTGGTGGCTCTTTACTAACATCTCTCTCACATTTCTTAGACATATGGCTACCCGCACATTTTACACATTTCACTTGTCCGTGGCAGTATCTTTGATTGTGACCCCACATTTGACATCTGTGGCATTGTTTTAATTTATTGTAAGGCGGTTCCATTTTTAAATCATAGCCCCATACTTTTTTTACCTTTAAAAGCTCTTTACCTTCATCATTATGAGGTACAACTGCTAATATAAGAGGTATATTGCTTTTGTTTTCTCCTATATGCATTCTATTCATTCGGATAACAGGAATAGAAACACTTTTAAATTCTTTCGTCAGCTCCTCCAAACTTATATTTATTGGAATGCCTCTTATGACTACCTTCAATTTACGTTTGCTAGGGTGGCCAAATGTGTGGTATGGCAATTTCTTGTTTTCAAAATATTGAATTACAGCTTTATGATCATTAAAGCTAGGGCAAGTAATTTTAGTATAGTATCTACTGAAAGAAGGTTCATAGAATTTAACACCAATCGAAAGCAACTTGCGAGCATGAAGGACAAAATCTATGGGCATATGTAAAAAAATACTAGGCACTTTTAGTTCAACTTCAGGCCATCTAGACAATAGAGCTTGATCATGATCATTCATGATAATCATACCAGGAGGAATAGTTAATTCCTCTGAAGAAGTTGAGATGCGGCACTCCTGCACTGCGTCAGTCAATTTCTTTATTTTTTTGCTCAGTTTCGGAGGCATTATGTCTAACTGGAAAATATTATTGTATTAAGTTATCAAAATAATACAAATAAAAACAAAATAACACTAGAAATAGTACTTGAACAAATAAATGTGATAGTTCATAAAAAATATATGGAGGTATGCAAATATTTCTATAAAATTATTAAATAAGAAATCTACATTTAAATTTCAATATTTTTGGATTAAGCTAATTAATTACTACGTACCAATAATTAATTCATTTACTACGTGCTAATTACCTGTTGTGGATAAGCCAAAGAAACCCTAAAAAACAAAAAGACGAAGTATATACCAGGGTAGATATTTCAAATTTTTCAATTTCGGCAACTCCAAGATTGACAGTTGACAACATATGTTAGAGCTGCCATTGCATAAAAATCATATTTTGTACATTGTTTCACACTATAATATTCAGATTTTTAAATTGCAAGTCCATAATTAATTTAGAATTTGAAATAGATATTTTTGTAATATTTAAAAGTGTTTTAAACAAAATATTTAAGTAAAGTACAAAATATGTAAAAAATGTGATCAAATATAAAATAATGCTCATTTGTCTTTATGCTCTCACAAACCCCCTCTTGGTGACTTTAATGCGCACAATGCCAGTTGTCTTGGTTCACGCACCACCGACCACGCGGGGAGGGCCGTTTTCGATCTTGCTATGGCGAATGGATTGTCCCAATTGGTTGAGTCGCCTACGCGACTCCCGGATGTGGACATCCACAATGCCTCATTATTAGACCTTCTGCTGACTT
>DWGR01002775.1:0-13110 GCA_018247715.1 Heliconius burneyi | reverse complement strand
AGGCCATTCCACAGTTCCGTGGCGCGTGGAAGGAAATTTCTACGAAACCGCACAGTACTAGAGTGCCACGAATCCAGATGGTGTGGATGATATTTCAGTTTGTGACGTAATGTGCGGTTGGAAAATTTGGCGGCAGGTAACAGATCAAACAGTTCTTCAGAACACTCCCCATGATAAATGCGATAGAAAACGCACAGCGAGGAGACGTCCTATACTATACTTTCCTATTTTTTATTGATTTTATACATTGCTTCTAATTCATTTGGTTAAGCAAATAGTGCACATACATAAAGCATAAAAGAACATCATAGCAAAATATATAAATGTAACACCAACACCGTTTACAAAGTAATTATTTTAAGTTATGTTTAAAAAAAACATATAGCTAAACTTTTTAATATATTCTTACTTACTTGTTGTAAGGCTTGTAGCCATAAGCATGTGCTAGGCTGTTTACTGTAAGTTCACTGTGAAACATACTTAGGAATCGTATGAACCACTGCCACGCGACCGCGCACTGCCACGACTCCCCAAACCAATATATGTTTAGGCTGACTGGTAATATGTAGCAGAAGAATAATTTAAAGTAGCCAAAATATCTGAAACAATAATTCAATATAAATATTTATATATATTATATGAGGCCGTCGCGGCGCAGCGGCACAAGGGCGTGACTGTAACGGTTGTGGGTTCAGTCTCTCGAGGAAGTGAAATATTTATTTACGTTTATATTTCCATTTCTTCGCTCTGGTGCCGAGGCAAAGTGCGGCGTTGAGTTTTGCCACTTAACACGCATTTCCTCCAGAATTAGGCAGAAAGTGGCGAACGGAGTGTCTTAACACTAAGTTACCCTCCGCCTACCCTGCTGTGTGCGTGAAGCTGATTTGATTTAATATTCGTTATTCGACACTTAAGAAAGAATGTGAGAAGTAAGTTTGCCGTGGGATTTTTATAATTATGAAAAAAGAATCAAAATTATTTTACCTACCATTCTTAATTTTTTATTGTTACACTTAAATAATAATTTGTAGAGCAAGTTCTGGCATTTTTAGTATCTTTCTTAACATAAAATTCTTAAAAATACTTTAATCTTAACATATTTGCCGCATATTTATTGTTACTGGGTAAACTAAGAACAATGTATCAAACTATTCTCTACTCTGCAGAGTAGAGAATAGTTTGATATAGCGTATAGCGTTCGATATGAAATATTGAGTGGTGAAACCCAACGCCCGTCCATTGCCTGACCAGAGCAGCAAATATTTATATATAACTTTGAAAATAAACCCCCAGTTGCTTATCTGAGTAGTCAGTTCTGTTTGTTACAGCTTCACATCATTCTCTTTCTTTAACTTCACGTACAACTGAGAGTAGTGTGGAAACACTGTTGCTCATGCACCACCCAATTTTCGAGACATAGTTGGTTGAGTGGCAAAACTCCACGCCACGCAATGTGATGTTGCCAGAGCGAAGAAATAAAAATAATTTACTCCCCCGAATGGGAACCGAACCAACATCAAAATTTGAAGTCAGACGTCATCATATAATGATGGGTAAGGTACCCAAAAACTGCTCCTGTCTTCGCACCTAGACAGTCCAACATCTGCGTCTCAACGCATCTGCAGCTCCTCTGGTGTTGCACGGGGTCGTGAACGAGGGTGATCACTTACCATCAGGTGTCCCGTATGCTCGTTTGTCTAGTCTTTTCCATAATATATATATATATATATATATATATATATATATATATAATTTACTCACTTGTTATAAAATTTGAGTAAAGGATCATTTGTAATATCAGTCATATCAATTAGTTTTCCACTATTTCTGACTTGGGCATTTTTCTTCATCATCAACCATCCAATATGTGAGAAGAATAGTCCACGATTGGAATTGTGAGGGTCTGCATCTGTGTCGCTAAATTTGTGATGGACGCGATGGTCGCGGACCCATTGTTCTAAGGAATTCTAAACGAAAAAAAATTTTTATTAATTGAAATTAAGTAAAAAAATATTTACGGCTTTTAAAAGACGCGAGTTCCAGCAAGTCTCCCCCAATCTTGGAGTATTAAAATTCTTTACTTGTTCTAAAAAACTGAGGCCAGTCGTGGCACAGGGCATAAATATATTACTGTAAGTGCAATTATTTGTGGGTTCGATCACCACTCGAGGAAATGAAATATTTATTATATTTATATTTTCATTTTTTCGCTTTACAAAAGTACAGCTTTGAGTCTTTGAGACTGAAAGTCACTTAACGGAGTGTTTTAACACTAGGATCCCTCTGTCTTCCCTTCTGTGTGCGGAATACAGCATGCAGCTGATTTATTCTTTTAAAATGAAACACGAGTTGTACGTACCTGACCAGCACAAGAAAAGCACATGAGTAAAAATAGCTTGAGAGGCAAAGTGGCTTTATATGATTTATGCGTCCACAATCTGTGGGCGCCACCAGTGATTCCAAAGCCGGTAATTACGTAAAATATTGCGGCTGCAAGGTGTGAAAATATATTAATCCAACACTTTAAATGAGAGGCATAGTCATGGCGCAGGGAAACAAATCGTGACTGTAAACGGGACTGGTTGTGAATTCGGTCCCCGAAGGAAGGAAATGAGATATTTAATGTTTTCATTTCATCGCTCTGGTGTCTAGGCAAAACGTGATGTTGAGTTCCGCCATTCAACACATAATGCCTCTAGAATTCGGTAAAAATTGAGAACGGAGTGTTTTAACACTAAGTTTTCTCTGCTTACCCTGTTGTGTGCGTAAGTAATGTAGTAAAAAAAGAGTTTAAATACTACATATAGTTTTTTAAATTTATTTATTAAATAATTGATTGATTTCAAAACACACGGTTATCTAAAACGTCTATAACTGCTGTAGTATATAAAATTATCGCGACTAATTATTGCCAACTAATGAATTTTGGTTATTTTTGGAATGAATGCTAAAATAATTTTAATATTTTTATTGTTTGATTTTGTCTGGGTGATGGTAACTTAGGGAAAAATAAAAAGAATAATTTGTCATAAGATAAGAAAAATATCCTTGATATCTATTTTTTTCCTTTAAATATTTGAAATTCAATAAATACCTTTATTTATTGACGAACTACTCCGTCTTCCATAATCTGTCTATTTAGAAACGGAACGGACTCTGTTGTAAAACTCGACGTTTTATGCATTTGCATTAAATACAAGAGTATAAATTTTGATATTGAAAGCTTACCAAATATATTTATATGATATTTGATATAATCATATCATTAGCTAAAGGCCGTGCAAAGTGGACTAGGTTGAGACCAGAGAAGCAGACCCTGGCAATAGGCGGGATTAATATCAGGAAGAAGAAGATTTGATGTAAACATATCACCCTCTGCCGGGGGTTCCTTAAGTCGGGAATATAACGTGAAGTTAAACAAAACAACAAACTTAATATATTATTTACAGTACATACCCAATACAACCGTTTGCCATTTTACTGGAACAGTGTAAAGTGAACACCAATACACAGCGGCCACATGATATAGAACAATTAAAATTGCAGTAGTCCATTTTATATCATTTTTAAAACCTAAATTCTTTTCAAATGATCGAAATAATTCACTCAGAGACAGAGTCCTTTTACTTAATTTATCCATTCTGAGTACCACTCGTATCAATGGCGCACTGAATATAAATTCTATTTAGTTTAAAATATGTACCTATATTAGTAGATTTGTAATTTCACAAGATTCGTTTGACCTTTGCGTACTTTGAGACAATTAAAGTACGTACACTATTCATTTGAAATTCCGTAACCCATAATCAAATGTAAATAGGCTATAAGAACATAACTTTTTATAGAATAATGTGTAAAAATACTTTCCTAGGAAATATTTTTATATATAAATATCGATAAAGATATCATAGATATTTAATTAAATATTTAATATTTTTACTTAGTTACAATTTTGTCTTGTAATATTGGAAAAAGGTAGAACGCTCTAAAAATGTAACTTAAAAATTGTTGTTGAATTTTCGTTCTATAAAATACGACTCCTCCTCCTCCTCCTTCAATTTACGACTCCGGGGAGATGGTAGGAGTGTCAAAAAAATTTATTTTTCTTTGTTCGTCAATTCCGGTAAAATTGTTGGGAAATGCTGAGTAAAGAGATCTGTCTCTAGGTTCTGTCTGTAAAGTTTGAACAGATTAAAATTTTTTATTATGTACTTTCCACCGCTTTTGCGTGTTCATAAAAGTTACTGTAGTTCGTAAAATAAAATAAACCATGTTTATTTTTATGGGCTAAAAATTTTACGACTGGATGATCCTATTATAAGATTAGAGAGATTTTAAAAAATGTACATCTATTTGATAAATTAAGTCTTAAATTTATATTTTTATTTCTTCGATCTGGTGTCGAGACAAAGCGCGGAGTTGAGTTTCGACTACGTTCTCAACACGCATTGCCTCCGGAATTGGAGGAAAGTGGGAAACGGAGCGTCTTAAAACTATGTTCCCTATGTCCACCGCGCAGTGTGTGGGATACAGCGTGACGCTGATTTATTTATTTATTTTTTATATTACATACTGAACCATATTGCATAGTTTGAAATCTCCACAATGTCGTATTAGCATTTACTCCAATTCTAAATGCATTCATTAAGTAAATTGAAATCGGTCAAGTGTGTTGTACTTTATTGTCGTACGAGGCACCTGTGTCGTAATATCGCAGGGACACAAACATGTACCTGTAAAAGTGACAGGTTATAAATTCGATTCTTACTCGAGAAAATGAAATGTTTAATATTTTAATTAAGAAGCTCTGTCGAGGCAAAGCACGGCGTTTAGTGCCGCTGCTCAACACGCAATACCTCGAGGATTTGGCGGAAAATGAAGAGCGGAGTGTCTTTGTACTAGGTTCCCTCTGCCTACCCTGCTGTCTGCGGATACAGTGTGAAGCTGAAAGAAAATTAAGTAGCAATAATGCAGATGTTTACCTTCATATATTAAAATTTAAACGAGCCAATTACATTGTTTATATGTACAGTGTTAATTATATTTTATAGCTTCTGTACGTGACTTTGTCTTCGTGGATATAAGGAGGTGGTCTTCAGAGAATTAAATTGTGTATATTTTGGTACGTGGAAAGTAGTCGCTGTATTTTTTGCCTGTCCATTCGTCTGTAATGAAATATTTAAATTTCTTCGCTTTGGTGTCGGGGCAAAGTGCGGCGTTCAGTTCCATCACTCACCACGTAATGCCTCTAGAACTGGGCGGGAAGTGGGGAGCGGAGTGTTTTAACACTAGGCTTTCTAGCCTCTGGTTACCACGCTACATTCTGATGCTAGAAAAAATTATTTTGAAAAAATATTAATATTTTAATGTAAATATAGAATTTTAATAAGCTAAAGAAAGGTTGGATATAGGTTTTTACGTCCGATCATAAACCACACGTGACACGCGGCCCTTTGCTATTAGACTGCGAAGACTATACGCCCAGGTAATAATCCCGGAATACAATATTAGACACGTGTACCACACACATAACGAGTTAGTACTAAAAACAACTTTCATAATCTGCACAATTTTCTACATGAATAAGTGATTCAAATATGTTGATTTGTTTGTCTACATATATTTATTTAAGATTTTCGTATGTATCATGGTGGATAGAAGGAGCCTAGTGATAAGTCACTCCACTTTCCAGTATCTGCCGAGTTCTGGAGGCGTGATTAGTGGCGGAACACAACGCCGCGCATTGCCGCGATACCAGCGAAAAAAATTAAAATATTAAACATTTTATTTCCTCGAATGGTAATCGAAGCCACACCCTACTATAATAAAAATCCTGTCAGTCGTCTTTTACTTATCTACCAAAATATTTGACATAAAATAAGTATACTAAATGAATATATATAATACATATGCATGTGTTGATGTAGCATGTTAATCCCAGTCCTTACAGTCGTCAACTTCCTCACAGGCAGCCACTAAGAGCTTGTATTTCTTCAGGGACAGAGTACCCTCTTCCCTACCCAACCGGTGTCGCTGTAAAAGCCAATAGGGCTAACAGCATTAACCTCATGTTCGAAAAAAAAGAATGTTAATTAAATACTTATATTCTATTGAATTCTAATTTATGTAGAAATCGAGGAAAACAAATAAGAGTGCTACTATTTATTTCAATACTTAATTTTATACACGTCTGGATAAATAAAGAAATTGTTTTTGAGCTAAACAAGTTCATTCGATTTTCAAAACCATAATGATAGATGGTTTATTTTTTTATGTAAAAGGTTACGGTTGTCCTTCATTCAACTATAAAAATAAATCCAAAAATATTTTAATATATTATTTCACTTAATATTTTTTTGTAATCGGTATCGCACATAATAATTTTATTTTATCCTATCAGATCCATCTGCCTGCCGACCTAAAATAATTATGTTCTGGATCAGCAGCTAACGTAAAACCATAAAGAGCGTTTGTTTTGCCGGAGTTAATCCGGATAATGGGGGTTCAGAAAATTTTGTCACTCACGTTGTCCAGCCAAATCTCGCCCGGTCGTAAAAGAGCGAATAAAATTCTACGGGATTAAAGGATGTTTGTTGAAATTTATAATTCTTTGTACTGTAGAGCTCTTCGTATATAAATAATTTATATACTTATATATACTGGTTTATTTATATTTATATGTATCCTAACTAATACTTAAAAATATATGTAAAAAGTTTCATGATACTAGGTTACAAACAAACTTACCTTCACGTATATAATATTAACAAAGTATGAGACATTTATAAATCAGCTTCACGCTAATGCTAAATGCTCCTTCACATTTAGTGTTTATTTTATATTATTCCTTTTATAAAAAAAATATTTGGTTGGGTGTAAAGTCGGCTTACGGATGATAATTTTACGTCAATCAAAAAGAAGCCTTTGATGAAAAATTGCATACTTTCATGCACTCATTATTTACCACTGCCAAAAAATTTTTTTACTTAAATTATACAGATTAATTAGAAGTAAAAATGTGATATTTAATTACAAGTAACAATGAATGCTCTGTCGCCTGTTTTGCGCTCCCGCTTGCGCGCTCGACTCAAGAGGAACGTGACAATGAGTCATGCTTTATCCTACGTGCCGGTGTTCATCGATTATAAGACGCTATCACGTCAAGAACTTGTATCAATTAACATTCACGTCATCAATGAATCCTCCTTAGTATAACGTATTTTAGAGTTAATTTCAAAAACTCTGTACAACAACTTTAATTCATTACATTTGTTCGCTACACTAATCTCAAGTTGTGTAAAGATACATAGTAGTAACTTGTAATATTAAAGTGCAGTACTCACCGTACGTACACGCGCGTGTTAATGAACTCGTAAC
The DNA here is from genome assembly GCA_018247715.1 of Heliconius burneyi. Lineage (NCBI taxonomy): Eukaryota > Metazoa > Arthropoda > Insecta > Lepidoptera > Nymphalidae > Heliconius > Heliconius burneyi. The sequence continues at coordinate 5,733 of DWGR01002775.1, read as the reverse complement.
TTCATTTGTTCGTCTAACAGTAAAATATTACTAAACTTTATTCTTATATATGACTACTTATTTTAATACTTCTACAAATTAAGCACCATATCTATATTTGCTGCATTACGAAAATGCGGTAGACTATATGTATAAGGCGATATTTACAGCAATTTTTGTTTAAAATTTAAAAGGTTTACTTACGATGGAAGTATGTACTCGTATATTTATTAATTTACTTTTAACAAATGCTACTGTTATTTTGCATTTTCGCAGATAGGCTTATATAAATGTTTTTATGATCACATTATAAGTTTTAGGTCTCTGTTTTACTTTATTATGCATGTATTGGTCAATCCATCTATTAGAGATGTGTTTTCTTAAAATAAACAAACATATTTCAAAGATTTATAGATCGTTCCCTAGGATTTTGACGTCAACATGAAAGAAAATTTACCGTGCTCTTGGGATTTTACTTATAATAATTACGAATGAAGCAAAATAAAATACAATATACCGGCCCCCGGGGAATCCCCGCCGCAGGTTTACGATACCGGTGTTAATTTATTAATTGAAAAATGCAGTAACTTGCAAATATGCATCAATTCTTACGTTTAGTTTTTTCAAATTAAATATTTTAAATGTCTTATTGTGTCTAAGTTTATTAAAATTCATTGTCAATAAATACCACTTTGTATTCGTATATAGAGACGGTGTGTAGAGTTTTTTTGGCTCCTTTAAAAATGTGAGGCAATGTCTCCATACAGGTAAAAAGAGGTGAAAGGAGTAATCTTTCAGTTCGTCCTATAACGTAAGATTATAAAGAATTTGAAGCAAATATTCTATAATTTTTATGTTTTTAGGAATAACTTTATTATATAAACTTCATATTTTATGTACAATATTATAAACTTTATATTCTTTTTATATACTTAAAATTTAATTTTATGAGAGTTTTATATTATATTTTTTGAAATATTCATATGAAGGGAAATTTTATTCATATAAGGGATGGTCTCATTCTTTTGTCATAAAGGTTGGTGGAACATTCGAAATAAATGTGATGTAGATAATAAAGTGCTCCGCCTGTTCGGAAATTTCTATGACGATAAATGAAATTGTGAATACATTTGCTAGATCGACATTTTTTGTATTGATGGCTAGTTTGTTTTTTATAATTCATTTCACAAAAACAAATTGTGGCCAGTCATGCTCATGACGCAGTGCCATAAGCGTGTGACAGACAGAGACAGATTGTAGTTTCGATTCTCACTTAAGGAAATGAATTAGTTAATATATTCCTTGGTGTGGAGGTTAAAACAAGGCGTTGAATTTCACCACTCAACACGCAATACCACCAGAATTCCGCGGAAAGTGGAGAGCGAAGTGTCTTAACTAGGCTCCCTTTGCCTACCTCGCTACATGCTTAATACATTGTGAAGCTTAAAAAACAATTTTATTTTATAACATACTTATATGTAAAATAATAATTTTACCCCTAAAAATATAACAAAATGTATGGTAAGGTAGAGCATAGATATATAAAATAAACAAATATAGAAAAAGTATAAAATGTAATTGGTTCTAAATTAATCTTTAAGAATGGAAGTTCGCTCTGTTGTAGTCAATGAGGCTTACAAGAGACGAAATTAAAAGCTGCGGTTCCTGCCCGCGGCGTCGACAGCGCTGTGTGTGTGTGAGTGCATTTTAGTTAGGAATTAATGTTTCCTGCTAATTAAAGTAGAAATGGATAGCTTTGAAAACACTATTGTTTCAGTTGTGTGTCTGGTTTAAATTTAACTTTATTTTATGTAAGTGTTAAAAATTAATGAAAATTATAATTAACTTTATAGCAATTGAGAAAGTGTGGTTAATTTAATATTGTTAGTTCTAGTTATGAAATGTCAGTTCACTTCTTAGTTTGTCGCGTTCCAGGCGTACCAGTTGAGCACTGATTAGTGCTAATGTCACGTTGTATGGAGGACATACGAAGAAAATTGTAGGTAAAGACACGATAGAAGGTACACGACACAAGAATGTATGTAGAAGGAGATCTAGTTTAAAATACTGCCAATAAAATAATCTCGCTTTGCTGCGTACATTTTCATACTTCCTATTATTCAATTAAAAAATATATATGAATGACTTTAAATCGAAATTTTGTAAAAGAAATGTATTCGTAAAGTTAGTTAAAATGGTTAAAGTTCACCAATAAATTGCACTTGGACATTGGTTAAGGTTACTTCGTTCAGAACTTAACAAGCTACAATTTCTTACTGACGAAATATACTTAGTAATTAGTTGTACGTTTGTTTAGTTAAGTTAATTAAGTTTAATTATTCACAGTAATTAAATATGCATACAAAAAATCTAGTCTTGATATTTTAAATTAATATTTTCATTTTCAAATGGGAACGGAGTGTCTTAACACTAGGTTACCTAATACCTAACCTTTCGTGTGCGGAATACAGTGTGAAGCTGATTTTATAATTTTGAACTTGGAAAAAGATATCTATTATTGTAATATTTATTTATTTACAAGTTAAATCTAAGAAACTAAATATTTATTAGTGCTCACATATCTACAGATACATGTGTTTCAACGTACTTCATTGTCCCAATCAGCTCTTTGTCTTAACAAAGTCTGACAATGCGTCTGCCGCTCTCTATTATCGAGTATTAGGTGAAAAGCGAATGCATTGAAGTTCTGTTGAATTCTCTTTCTTATTTACTTATTATGTAATTCTACTGCAGCATAGTAAATACTATATACTTTTATTATATCAATAGAATAAATTTTACATTTTTAATCAAATCAGCTTCACGCTGTACCCCGCATACAGCAGGCCTTGGTTGGCCTTAGTTTCCCCGAAAAGATCTCAGAACTGTAACCAATATAAGGAGGAAGTAATGATATTATCAATGAGAAAGTTATTGCGAATGGATGTTTGTTACAGTTACGACCAAAAACTACTGTACAGATGCGGATGAAACTTTGCAGTGATATAGCTTGTGAATCAAAATAACACATTGGCTATGTAAAGATTTTGTATAATTTGGTTATAACATAACAATTATCTTAAGCAGGGGGAGCCGCGTTTGGATCGCTATATATGTTAAAATAAAATTATGTGAAGAAAAATAAAAAACTTTATATTACATCTTTACGTATATCCTATAATAAATTCACTTTAAAGATTATTTTGGTGCAGTTCTTTAAATATCAATAATACATTTTTGTAAAAGAAAATCAAGAGGTATCTTCAGTACTTGTTCAAATAATGCTGAGATTATTTATTATGGAATGAAGACATTTACTCTTTATATTGAAAAAGGTATTATTTTATTTACGTTCCGCATTTAGTTTTTATTGAGATTTCTTTTTCTCAAAAGGAGGTATCATTGTACTTTCTTTGAAATAGAGCCCCTATTACCCGAGAATAATTATATTTGAAAAAATCGTTTTATGATTTTGTTTTCAATATAAATGCTTATTAAAGTATAATAGCACAAAGCCTTATCTATTGTTCGGGCGGTGAAGTTTTATCTGCAGAAGCGTAACTTTTTGCTAGTGCAAATACTTTAGCGAATTTGGTGCTCTGGGGAAATCCCGCGAGGTCCCTTTTTCGTTCCCGTTTTCTAGATAAAGTAAATATTTAAGGCGGAGCAAATAATGGGAATTAAATATTGACACTTAATTTGTAATGTAATATAATTTTGATATTTTTTTTATGTAGAACTGATTTTACTTTAACATTTTTCATATAAAAAATTAACACCGTACAATATTAAAAGAATAATAATTCAATAGATTTTAGAAAAAGTTGATTTTTATTATAACTATTATATTGTAATTTTTAATAACTATAACAAGTTCAATATTCTTTTTGTAGAAAGCATTTGCGTACTATTTTCTTTTCTTTCTGACAAGTTCTGAATTTATTCTCTAGTCAAGCGATCGTTACCAGGGCAAGGAAATGAAAATAAAATATACCCAAAATCAGTTTCACGTTGTATCCCGCACACAAAAGGGTTAAGACACTCCTTTCCCCACTTTCCACCGATTTCTGGAGGCATTGCGTGTTGAGTGAGGCCACTCAACGCCGCCCTTTGCGGACAACAGAGCGAAGAAATGGAAATATACATTTTAAATGAACATTTCATTCTCTCGAGTAGGGATCGAACCCACGACCAGTCGATTTTTACAGCACCTGCGCCACGACTGGCCTCAAGGTAAAGAACTTATCAAATATTTCGTTTTTCACTCTTGTCACTCGCTTGTACCCCTGCGCCACGGCTAGCCTTATTTTGACTGTTTTTTTTCTTTTAAAATTAACTATGAGACCTTGCAGTAAGCTGTTTAAGTTTAATTGTCTACACATATCCTCATGGGAACACGTTGCCATCATGACGTGTCTACCCACATGTACTCGCATATTTGTCACGGTATAGTTTTTACCTAAGTTTTACTGTGATTGATATGTCCCAAGTCTCGTGATTTACTTTTTTCCCCTTTTATATTTCTTTTTGTTATTATATTATAGAAATTTCTATATAAGAAGTATTAAATAAGTACATATCGTTAGATTTCTCTATTGTAGGCTAACTTGTAAAAGGTATTAATTCTACCCGTAATATTGTTGATTTGTTCGTGATTTTTGTAAATGGGTGGTTAGCTGTGGTATGAGTAATGGAGGTTTCTAATTTTTAGATGACTTATGTGTTAATCTTTGTTATAGAGATGTAAATTTGTTTTACAATCAGCATACAACATAAAAATCTTTATTTTTATCGCTTCTCTCTCTAATCTAATCTTTTTTTATTTATCGCTATCGATATAGATAACATATAGAAAAGATTAAAGAATTTCTTAATAAAATTTTCGCCCCAATTCGAGACATTGCGTAATGAATGACTTAAACACAACGCACTCTTTATATAATTATAGGGATCAAAACTTCAAGCATCAAACAGCCTTACAGTCAGACCACTGTGCCATGATGGCTTTATTATGCCAGTATGTATCTATCTACATATAAAAACATGAGTGCTTCCTTTCATGAGAGATTTAACATGCAAAGCCGAGAGCGAGATGCTAGTATAATTTAAACTATAAGTCTCACTGACTTTTTTGATTTAAATCTCTATAAGTATAAGACGAAATAAAACGAGAATATTTTAATTTTAACAATATTACTTTCGACAGTAATATTTATTCTGCATTTAAATTCCAGGCTAACGTCCAGTTCCATTTTACTTGGACACGTTAACTTCATATATCATTTTACTTATTTAATCGGCTGACGTTGACGAATGTTAGAAATGAATTAAAATTCTTTTAAATTGAGTAAAATCTTAACTGAAAAATCATAAGTGTTATAAGCATCTGTATGTATTGAAACGATTTTATATATTTTTTCCCCTAGCTTCAAAAGTAATTTTCTATATTAGTAGCAGAACAAGTTATACATAAAGTCATTCATAAGAACAACATATAGTAGTATAGGTACTGCACAGATAAGCAATTTTCAAGACAAGACCTTCTTAGAAATACTAGCTATAACAACAAGACGTCTCCTTATAATACTTTAGTTCTACAACTACCAAGTGCAGAATTTGTTCTCGGTAAATGGTGCCTAAAGAAAACTTTTATCATTTCTACTACAAAAATGACATATATATATATATATATATATATATATATATATATATATATATATATATATATATATATATATATATATATATATATAT
>DWGR01002774.1:0-13112 GCA_018247715.1 Heliconius burneyi | reverse complement strand
TTTGGTAATTGAATAAAAAACTAAAATATTATTCATAAACACAAAATATATTAAAGTGTAGGTAATATTTGTACTATTGAAATTTTAAAAACATATATAGTTAGAGGCAACATAGAGCAGGAAAAGCAAACTGAATTCTATTAAGTTGTTGTTAAGATTTAAAACCTTTCGTGATGCTGAAAATTTGTAGTAGCCATTATTTATAATACGACATTGAAAGAATAGACATAAATACCTTAAATTAGATAAAAAAACTTCATACGTTTTCGCATAGCAATATAAGGACAAGTATGGAAAAGATAGAGTCAAAACACTTGGTGTCAATATCCTCCAATAAAGATAAAAAAAATGTTTTTGTAATCATTTAAGTTAAATTTCTTTATACTTAATGTTTGTTTTTTATGTATGTAGATTAAGATTTTAATGTTATAGTTAAGGTAGCAAGTGGTAACTGAATAAAATAACTGGACTCTCTTAAGGAGATATTGTATAAATATAGAAATACATGCATATAATAACAAAAGTCAAGTTATAGGCAATATGAATGAAAAAAAAATATTAATAGAAATGCATAAGATGACAAAAGATACGGACCATAAGTCTATAGGGTAAGTTAAAATTTAAAAAAAAACCCTCCAAGATATTCATTAAAATAAAGTACCCACTAAAATCAGTATAATATGATATATTTCGAAATACAGCGAAGTCTACTTGGGTAAAATCAAAGTGTTTAAGCAATGGGATGTACCTACTGGCAAAAGATCGCACGACTAATGTATGCGTCGTCACGGACGGGACTTGCTGACCGTGTGCATCTAGAGTTCGCATAAAGCACCCATTTCTCCCCAATTCCCTAGAAGACTAGAATTACAGAATAAACTTGAAACATGACTTGTATTGAAGTCTGTCTGTCTCAATCAATATTATATATAGTTTTTCTCCTTTACGACAATTACCCTCGACTTTGCCTCCGTGGCCAAATGGAAATAACTAATAATTGTACACATGACACACTTACATAAAAACCTTTAATTAACCTATAACCTTCCTCAATAAATTCAATATCCAATACAAAGAGTTTTTCATTCGGAATCAGTAATTCCATAAATATAACGCGCTCAAATAAACGTACTCTTCAACTTTAAAATATCGTAGTATTAAAAACACTGACATTTTTACTCGCCCGGCTTCTACTCAATATGCTCTGAAAATACCTATTATCTTGAGAGCATATAGAGACCACTGCCAAAACAACTAGCCCTCAATAAAACCTACACTAACATAAACACTCCTTCAGGAAACAATAAATTCCATTAAGAATGATGTGTCACGACCTCGTGTATCAATGTCGCGCAAAGATTAAAAGAGTCCACGGCAATGTCTATATGCGCAGGCAAACAGACGGACGCCCCTCAAACCGGCTAATTCTGTTTGTATCTCTGTAAATCATGTCGTTTTTTTAGCTCCACAGGAATAAACGAAGGGAACCTAGAATACTAGTGTTAAGACACTCCGTTCTTATTACACTGACACTTTCGCTTCCCATTTTCCACCAATTTCTAGAGGCATTGTGTGTTTGATGGCGGAACTCAACGCGCCGCTTTACCTTGATAAATGAGCAAAATTAATTTCATCGAGTGGGGATCGAACCCACGTCAATATGTCGCGTTTGCAGTCACACGCTTGTGCGCCACGACTGGTCTTAAGACAATATTATTTCTGACATGCCATTTAATATTAAATGATACGTCAGAAGCAATATTTGCGAGACACACGTCGCGTCGTGTACGTCATAACCTCAATGGTAAAGTGACAACGTTACTTAATTGTCTTCAATGTAAGACAAACAAACAGTATAAGAACATAATAGAATATCTGTAAAGAAAAACGACAGGAATTTCAAAGATGTTTATTTATTATGTATATAATACAGACGAAATCGGGACTTGAGATAATATGAGTATATTCGAAGCAGAAATAACAGTATTAAGAATCAATTATATCTAAAGAGGCTAAAAGTGAAAAATTGATATAACATAAATTTAGAAGATGCTCTATTACCTTATATATATATATATATATATATATATATATATATATATATATATATATATATATATATATATATATATATATCTGATACCATTATATAGCACCCATTTTGTTCCCAAAAATAGAGAGAAAAAAGATAAAAGTGGGTGAAAACACTGATATAATTCCAATAACTATATTTTTTTCTTTTAATCTTTTCCATTTTCTTTTCTGCGTTGAATATTGAAAGAGTTCGATTGATCTCTCCAGCAAACAGCGTTTACTCCCATTCAGGCTCTCCAGAAAGGTCTGCAGTTGACATTTTAGCTATCATTGTTGCGCGACCGGCAAACGTGAAGTCACGTCTAAGAATTCTCCACTTTTATACATATGGTTGTGGGAATACGATATTCATGGACGTAAGAATAGGGGAGCGGAGTGGGCTGTGCCCACCCCAAAAATTTTACTAACAAAGAATTTGCTCTGGAAAATTAAAAAAATAACTTTACATGAACATATATGCTCAAAGTTGATGTCCAGGCTTCCCCCATGAAATATCTCTAGATTTTTTCTTTTTTTTATGGAAAAAGCATGGCAAACGAGCGTACGGGTCACCTGATAGTAAGTGATCACCGCCGCCCACGACACCGCGTAACACCAGAGGAGCTACTGGTGCGTTGCCAGACTTTGAGGTGGTTGGGCGCCGGAGCCCGGCATTACCTAATGCGAAACGCAGTGGCATAAAGCCACTACTTCACGCCGGTTTTAAATGCCGGGGGTGGTAATGATCCGGCAGAGTCTGCCCATGCGTGTCGCCATTGCTGGCAACGTGACTCTCCCAACTCGTACTTTAGTCGCCTCTTACGACACCACCAGTACCAGGGTGATCCTATTCTAAGCCTATTCAGCCGTATATGATATGATACTAAATATGTTTTATTTATTTTCGTGAAATAATTTACATACATTTTTGATTGAATGAAGTAATTCGTCAGATCGATTTTATCGCAAAATACCATCGCTATTTTCAATTAAATTATCGATTTATTCGTCGTCAATGTGTTTTCGAATACAAAAGTATACTCGTTTAATCCGAATAACATAGAGTATATTATTTAAGAAGTGTAAAAATACTGACGAGTAAAAAGCTTATTTTACATTGATTATCTAATTGACAGTAAGTAAAAAAAAACTTATTTCAGATTATCAAATCTATACGCTTAATATGAATAACTTAAGTTTAAAATATCTCTTACATAATGCACTAAATATGTTTAGACAACAGCTCCGCCTTCTGAACACATTCGAGATATTGTATATTGAAAGGCTGAACTCAACTCCGCAGTTAGTCTCCCCAGGGCAGGGAACCAAAAATAATTCATGTTTCCGAGTAAGGATCACACCCACAATCATCTATTTCCCAATCATATCCTTAAATTTATTGAAAAAATTAAAATCAGCTTCACGCTGTATCATCTCCTTGAGTGGAAATCGAACCCACACAACCAGTTGATTTCACGTCTGGCCTATCTATAAATTTATAATTAACAAATAATTGAAAAAAACAACAACAACACAATCAAAGCCAGGAGCCCTCAGTAGTTTTACAACAGGCACAAGGATACAAGACAGGTTCGTTTAACACCGCACATACCACAACGTATATATAGCGTGGTTTAGCGCTACAACCCATTACTGGTGTGAAGTTTTCGCACAATTAACTTATTACGATCGCTGCGCCACTGGCGCTAATGAGACAGACAAACTCGCCTACGTTACCTTTGGTTAGCGAGTGATTATCGGATCTCAGACTTGAGATAGGTATCCACTAGGTATCTGTGGGTGTAGAATACTTAAATTTACGTTCCTTTAAGTGCTGTTATTAAAGCTTTTAGAGACTTCAAGGAATCTCAAAGGAAGCTAATTAAAATATTTACACGGAACGAGAGTTTAAACTTTTAAATAGCTAATATTTGACTATGGAAAAAACTGGTTCATTTTAATCTTTTAAATAAAAAGATGAACTTTTTTTGGAAAAATGAAGTATTAGTGTTGGAAATATTAATAATTTATTTAAAAGTTTGAAAAAGTAATTTAAAAAGAACTTTTAAAAAGTCTTGGCGGAGAGACACAAGCGTGACTGTAAACGCGACAAGTTATGGGTACGATTCGTACTCGAGGAAATGAAATATTCATTATTTTCATTTATTCACTCTGGTGCCGAGGCTAAGCGTGGCGTTGAGTTACGCCACTGGACACACAATTCCTCCAGTGACGAATACTGGAAACTGCGCCAGTGGCCAAAAATGCAGCTCGACGCATTCAAACATAAGTATCAATGTAATGTCTACATGTATAATACGAGACATAAACAACAAAATGCTCTCACTACTCCTCTATAATTAAAATATCCCGACATATATTCATATCTAACACCAGTCAAATCCCAACATAAAGTAGGATAAAGTCAGTTAGGATTCAAAATCGTTGAAACGTAGGTATAAGCGGGACGTCCTCGTTGCCGTGCGAGGTGCGTACGGGGTGCTTGCGGGGTGCGTGCAGGGGTGGCGCCTCGCTGCAGCCATCCACTCACATCTGCCAATATTTACACAACGCCCCACTCCCCCCTCCATCCTCCTCCCCGCACGCACCCGTTCATATTTCAAATGCCCGATATGGGGGACGGTAAAAGACTACAAAATACGGGGTAAGGTTCCCGTTACACCGTCGCCGTTGAGTCGCTTCGTATCTATGTTTTCATATTTATTTGAATGGGAAATGTGAATTATCAATTTGTGCTTTGCATTTTTCATACCGACTTTGTTTAATGAAATTAAATTTGAAAAATTTTAAAATAGTTGCCTAAGGGTGAGATAAGAAAAGTTCTCCACATGGAGAACTTTTCAGATTATTCACCTCATACATCTAATTTTCTTAGCTGCTCTATACGTATAGCTTTATTTAAAAAACAATGATATTCCTATATAACCTAATCTTCTGAGACATATTATTTCAAAATTTTACTTATCACAACCCTTAAAGTCTCAACACCATCGGTGTAACAGTCAGCCGAATCAAACTATAGGACGATACGCGTTTGGCTGAATCGATGTACCGCTCTTTGCCCACTGACGGTGATTTTATAATCCGGCGTGAGCTACGAAAACAACCCTCAGTTATATACGATAATTGAATGAATATAAATACAATTATTTCATAAAAACTTAACAAAACAAGCGACACTAACGGAATTGTTAGACACTTTCATCTAAAACTACAAGCTAAAATATGACTAATGTTATTTTTAGTTCCACTTCACTCACTATAGGGCGCGATACATCGACAAGTAGTACTTATATAGAGGTATGTACAAAGTGAAGGTACTGCATTAGTTTTGATAAATTATAAATTCCGTTGATAAATTATAAGGCCGTCGTGGCGCAGCGGCATAAGGGTGTGGCTGTAACGCGACGGTTGTGGGTTCGATGCCCACGGAAGTGAAATATTTATTTACGTTTATATTTCCACTCAACACGCAATGCCTCCAGAATTCAGCAGAAAGTGGGGAACGGAATCTTAAAACCTAGGTTCCCTCTGCCTACCTGCTGTGTGCAAGATACAGCGTGAAGCTGATTTGATTTGATTCTTTGCTAATTTTCAGGTGTACAAAATGCCAAAAAACACTTCATTCATAAAGATCTAAGATATATCTTACACTATTGCTATTATACAAGTATTTAAATCCATGTATATCCATGGAAACCTACATGATAACCGTTATTTTATCTTTTTTAATCGTCCTCTTAAATAATAAATGTTAAATTTTGACTACATACAATGTTAATAAAATTATTAATGTGTATAAAAAAATCAATGGCGCTTGAATTAACGTTGTTATTTTTAAGACACATTATGTGAATTAAGTTAAAGGTTTTTTTAAGCTAAGATCCCGTTTAATATCTAGTATTAAAGAAGAGAAAGAGAGAGAGAGAGAGAAGTCTCTCAAGGCAGACTACACTCATACACATAACACATTCTATTGTCTTCTTTTCACCCCTGACTTAATATTTAATATAAACAATGTTTCTTTTGTGCATTATTTTAGAAACTAGTGGAGGTTGTCTTTGGCCCTGGTCTGGGTAGAACGTCAATGATGACGTCTTATGATGCCAACTTTTATAATTTTTCTGTTCGCATTGAATAGTTACTGGACATATATCTATCTATCTTCACGTTGTATCCTGCAAACAGTAGGGTAGGCAGAGGGAACCTAGTGTTATGAGACACTCCGTTCCCCACTTTCCGCCAAATTCTGGCGGCATTGCTTGGTGAGTGGCGGAATTCAACACTGGAAACCTCGACACCAGAGCTAAGAAATGAAAATATACATCTAAATAGATATTTTCTTTTCTCGAGTGGGGATCGATCAACCAGTCTATGTGCTGCAACACTTTGTCCCCTGCACCACGACTGGCCTAAGCAATACACACAGCTCTAACATCTACCTATTTCACTTTCATAATAAACACCACAAACACAACAACACAAACACAACATGCACAACATAAAAAACACAATTCCGATGGAGTTTTTCGATTCGGCGCTATTAAAAGTTTATTTACACGCGCTGGGTGGTCGTCGAGTGCACTCAACGCTCTTTGACGTCACCTCGCGTCTTACAATGTTGGTGCGAAACGATTCGTCCGACGCGCGGTGATAATGCGAATTTGAAAAATTCATGTATTACTGTTCTTGTTGATGTAACGTTGTATGTACATACGAGTATGGTAGCATTTGGGTTATTATTCCTTTTATTTAAACTAGCTCTTGCATGTGGCTTCGCGTGCGTGGTCAAATGGAAATTTCTAATATCTGTAACCCAAGCACGAATAACTATCGAAAAGTATTCGAGTCGTTGTCGATATCAATTTATATAAGAATTAAACAACATCCTATACAAATTGGTATCGACAACGATTTGAATACTTTTCGATAGTTAGTAGGTACAATGGGTTCAGCGTTGCCGAATTTTGGCGGAACGTCCCGTTTTTTAGACCAAACATCACATGTCTCGATCGCGACAGGCATTGTTCCGCTTTTCACAGATTATTCCACGTACTGTGAAAAATCAGTTTTTATTATTTTAAGATTTTAATTAGTAACGTTAAACAAATAAGTACAGTAGTAAGTTATGTAATTCTGAAGACTTAAGTGCGTTACATATGGTAAATCAAAACAATATAGTTTTTAAGCATAGCGACGTTATTCTATTAAAAAACATTTTATTTTGATTTCTATCACCATTGGAAGAAAATTTGTAAATAATTAATTAAATTCTTATTATTTAACTTTAGCTTTTTTACTTAAATTCTTTAAAAATCCCGCTTTATACCTAGAAAAAAATCTGGCAACGCTGAAAGGTTTCCTAATTTTTTTTTTTATTTTGATTAGAGGGAAGATGGAAACTAAGTGTTAAGTACATTCCCTAATTATCGAATTTTTATAGCATTGCATGTTAAGCGGCGAGGCCAGAGCGAGAAAAATGAAAATATTAAATACATATTTCACCCGCCGAATGGGTCCAACCCACAACCGTTGCGGTTATAGTCGCACGCTTTGAAACCAAACGCCACAATGGCTTTGGATGGGTTACATAGAAACGATTAATGTGACGAGATATCAAAATTGTCAACACTACCCGTCACAAAAAAATATTTTTAACCGACTGTAAAAAAAGAGATTCACAATTCATCGGAATCTTATTTTTAACCAGTACTTGAGATCAGAACGTTCAACCAAACAAACTTTTTTAATTTAAAAAAAAGTGAAGTCTCATTGTCATTCTGTTCCATAGAACATATTGGTCAATTTTACTTATTTAGAAAATAAAATTGGACGGTTTCCAGGAGGCGCGGGTTCGAGTCCCGCAATGTCCAAATTTTTATATGTTTTCTAAATAAGTATTTTTCTTTTCTAAGTTTAGAATTGTTGGTATTTTACGTATCTCCCCTGTTTTACGGAGTACAGCTGTAAATTGAAATTGTGTTAGATGCATTATCAACTTTGGCGCAGTTGATAACGGTAAAAATGCAGGTTCACAGACAGGCATACCAAAAATTTTTGTCATGAAATTTCATAAAACTTTTAATAAATGCTTTTTTATTTAAATATAACTTATTTATGTTTGAATAAACGCTTGCATTGTTGAGATAATAAAATAATGTAGTTATGTCAACAGTTAAAGCATATTTTCAAGTACTTCCTAATTTTAGAATATAAAATAAAGATTTCGAGTTTTCATCATAATTAAAAAAAAAACACCAAAAAAGTATATGTCACTAATAATTTTAAATATATTAAGAGAACTTTAGCTAACTGAAAATTATACAGCACAATCTAGCGGAAAAATTGAAAACTACGTGGATACTATCAACGCATACAAGATGGCGTTACCAGCAAGCTTTTTTTAGAAACTAGTACTTATAAAGTAAAAGAGATGGCGCTGAATGAAAAAACATATTTTAAAACAGTTATAAAATGCACACTACTTGAGACAATCTTTATTTTCCTTACTTTTCTTCTTTTTCTTGTTTATCTGTAGATTTCTTTTATAGTACATGTTTTTAAAAATTACTTACCTTAATTTCATCTAAGGTTCTTTCTGCAGCTTTTGATTCCCCCGAAGATAGTCCACTCTGAAAACAAATCTATTTTTAATTAAGTTGTATGTAATACGAGAAAATGTCTGTGTCCAAGAATATAAACATTATTCTAATCGCATAATGATTTATGCAATTAGAATAATGTTTATATTTTATATCAAATATTATATGAAAAAAGGTCCATAACAGGACAATTTGAGTAATTTTAGTTCATTTTTTTATACAAATAAATTGTTTTAATATGAATTTAACAATTAAATTAAAATAATAATTTCAGAGGCCGTAGTAGCGCAGCGGAACAAGTGAATAAGGCTGATTGTAACGGTATAGTTCTGGGTTCTATCCCCACTTGAGGAAGTGAAATATTTATTTACGTTTATATTTCAATTTCTTCGCTCTGAATTCGAGGCAAAGCGTGGCGTTAAGTTCTGTCACTCTACACGCAATGCTTCCAGAATTCGGCAGAAAGTGGGGAACGGGTGTCTTAACACTAGATTTAATTTTTTTGTAATCTTTCACAATTCTGATACGATCTGATTGTTATATATTACTAGTATGTATAAATAGAATGTCAGTTTATAAAATATTAATAATCACAATCGTGACATGCGATTCGAATTCGATAAAAATAGTTTCATCTAATAGCATTTTGGTGTCTACTTTGAAGGTTCCTCAAAACATTTGCTTTTAAAATTAAATTATATTGTAAGTTCATAAACGAGAATAACTATATTTTATAATATTTATTTTCGACAAATTAATTATTTACGATAAGTCCTTACAAAATGTATTTTAGTGACCATAATTTTTTGTTGTTTTTGTAGTAAATTTTTCTGCTTATTTCGTGTATTTAGCATGCTGATTGAGAGTGGCCATCAGCATCCAAGATTGTTTAAATATTAATAAGCATGTTAATAATGTATTTGTACGTGACCCTCTGCCAGTATCTTCTATACTGTTTTATCTTTCTTTTTAAACCAGGAATCATGTGTGTCTTTTACTTAATATCCAAAATAACATTGATTTCCTATTTTATCTACTCACATCAATCTTTGACGTAAAGTCGATCAAGTTACATAATGGTAAAGATACTAGCCGGACTGAATACTTAATTGTATATTACATTATTTATCGCCTACAACCTACCCTCTACTTTACCCTTAATGTTCCTCTACACACCCCCAGGAACGTATGTGACAATTATCCAGTTTCCACGCTGCATAGATGAGAATCATTTAATTGTGCATTGTCGGTAAGGAAAGAGTTTTAAATATTATATGTATACATATATTAAAATTTAAAATCAACTTTCTACCGAATTCTGGAAGCATGGCGTGTTGAGTGGCGTAACTCAACGCTGCTCACATTGCCTCGACACGAAGGCGAAAAAATTATTATATTTTAATTTGTATGTATTTGTATGTATATAAATATTTAATTTCCTCGAGAGGGGATCGAACCCACAACCGTCGCGTTACAGTCGCAATATTATAGTTTTAATGTTGTAATAAAAGTAAAAGGTAAGTAAAAGTAATCATCTCATCAAAGCTGGTAATTTTCTTTGATGAAATAGCAACTTTCTACAGGTCAGTTACAACAATTCTAGACGCCTGGCAACCCTATCTACTGTTATATCTAACTACTGAAGTAATAATATCTAATGATTTCTTTGTATAAAAACAAATATAAATTATACTGTTGTTTTTTAGTTTTAACACTTAGTATGAAACACTGAGTTAAAATTTTATAAATTTCCAATTACAATTGAAACTTTTTTCTTAGACGCAATTCAGATTCTCATTTATACATAATTAGATTGTAGGTTGAAATTTATTAGTCTACTCGAAAAAATCTAGAAAATTTTTACAAATTTATGTAAATTAATTAATCATTTACGAGAGAGAGAGAAAAAAGGAAATACTTTACAAAATAAACTGAGTAGCTAAGATTTAGCTAAAAATAAAAGAAAAAGGAAAACAACGTTAATACGTCAGCCACACATTCATGACTCATTATACACTTAACACTTAAATACAACCATACAAAGTGGAACAAGTGCATCAATTTAATAAGCTCGTACTACACTCAGTACAGTACGGTCAAAGAGTCTTGGCCATCCTGGATTCGCGGTAGACTGTATTATTCACGCAACCCTTCAGAAAATCTAACTTCAAAGCTACCACGACTCGTTGACCATACTGTACCAGCAGAACCTTGATGGTTTAAGATAAACTTATCGTGTGTTCTATTATCTACAACGATATGCAGATAAACCAATTGCTATATTTTGGCAGTGGGGCACGAAATGGAAATTTGTATGTCATTTGTATGACATAGCGGGGTAGGTACACAGAATCTGGGAACCCAGATTTAGGACTCCATTCGTATTAAGACTTAACGTAATAATTCAAATATTAAATATTTCTTTTCCCCGAGTGGGAATCGAACCTAAAACCGTCGCGTTTACAGTTTACGCTTGTGTCTCAAAGTCGAGACGGCCCCGGACTCTTACGTATCAAACAAAGTATATTTTCGCCCGGTTACACTTATTGTTATACATATTATAACAAAATTATACAAAATATTTACATAAATTTTAGCCTATGTATTATTCTGAATTATAAACCATACTACTGTACATTTTCATCAAAATCTGTTCAATAGGTTTTATATTAAAGTGTAACAAATAAACACTTATAAACTTTCACATTTATAATATTAGAAGGATAGCCAGTATTACGGACATATATAAACGGACATGTATAAACAAATGATGCTTCCATGATGTCAATAAATATGCATTTTGTTACGTATAGCATAGTAAGCAGAGACCGCTTTCTGCCCGATTTTCAAGACATTGCATGATGAAAGGCGAAACTCAACGCTGCACCTTTACCAAAGTAGAGATAAAAACATTTAACAAATTGCCTTGAGATTATCCACTTATGACATTATGACATTGTTGCAGCGAACTAATCATCAATAAAAATGTATAAGCAATCGATTTATATGAGGTGGACAATCAAATTTAAATATTAGGTCGGGGCAAAAGTATATTCGTATTTTTCATACAAAGGAAAATATTTCGTTATATTTAACCTCATTTTTCACATTAAAATTTCCAGACTTAAACCCTTGAACCACATTTGTGCTTCTCTTATTGATACCGTATGAGGTCCTTAAGCCGCACATATTTTATTCGCGGCGTTCGTAGTATTTTTACCTTTTCTGTAATAAAACTTTAAAATGTACCGAATTTCTTAGTCACATACGTTCATTTTGCTTGCTTGAAATACAATTTGAAAAATGGCGGGAACTAGATTTTTTTTATTTATTGCACCTTCAGAATGTCATTTAGTGATGAAATTGATTAATTACAACTTGATTACTAATAATATATTAAAAATGAGAAAACAATTTTGCCTCGACCTATTATTTCTTGAGACATTATATTTTAGAATAGGCAGAGACAATCCTGTCTTAAAAAAAGACAAAAAGTTGACAATGGAGTATCATTAGCTCAACTTACACAGTAAGGGTTAAATATTTTTTTTTTAGCTTCACACTGCATCTCAGACATAGCAGGATAGGCAGAAGGAACCTGGGAACCTTGAAAGGCGAAACTCAACGCCGCGCCTCGTTACTGGAGCCGAAAATAAAAATATAAAATTTTTCCTCCCCTAAATGGAAATCGAACCTACAACCGTCGCGTTTACAGTGACATGTATTTTTCCCTGCGTCAGGTATGCCTCTTATACATAAATAGTCTTTCAATTCATATTTATAAATATAAAACACACCTTCCTCATTAGTAAGAAGTGACTTCCACATGTCGATGAGCAAATATAATGCAATCTTGGAGAGTTGCCAAGATATTTTGAAAAGGACGGACGGACGGTCATGAAAGTGGTATAAAAATATTTTTACGTGCCGCTATATCGTTTGGCAAAATGGTTTCGCTATCAAGCTTACAGGCAAACCAATACAAAGTAAAAATATTATATCTATAGTTTAATTTCTAATTACGTAGTTTATAAGTTATCTTTTAATATAGAGGGCCAGTCGTGTCGCAGGGGCACAAGTATGTGACTGATGTGGATTCGGTCCCCATTTGAGAAAATTTTATATTCATATTCGCTCTGATGTCAAGACAAAGCGTGACCTTGAGCTCTGCCACTCAACACGCAATGCCCCCAGAATTCTGCAGAAAGCGGGGAACAGTGAGTCTTAAAAGGATACAGCGTCAAACTGATTACTTTCTTCTTTTTTTTAAATATTTATAATTATTTTATTATGGTAAATAAAAATAAACAAAAATACAACCTGACCATAAAACATATACCTAGTCACAAGCGCAATATTACATATTATATAGATTATAGATATCCACTATCTTGTTACGATAATATTTTTTATCAA
>DWGR01002773.1:0-13112 GCA_018247715.1 Heliconius burneyi | reverse complement strand
TAGTTATTTTATTACGGCACCGCCCCGATACTATCGGCGTCGTCGAGAAGCGTGAAAATATGATTAATTTTCACCCTTGAATTTATTGTTGACATTAGTGCGTATAAGTGGACATTTTTGTGTTTGTTTCTTTTATTTTTACATGATTATCGATTTGTAGAACAGATAGAGAGGACTTAGTAATAAGCCTATATGTTCTCTAATCTCAGTTCATTTTAAAGAAATGGCGCGGCCTAACGGACTTTAACACCGCAGTTTTTACTCGCTCTGGAAATAAGATAATGATCAGCATAAGGTTCTGCTTTGCAATACATACGCAATAAAAAATGGGCTCAACTCCGCAGTTTGTATATAATAATTTGTGTGTTTGTAATAGGTGATTTGAATATAACTTATGAAAACTAAAAATGAAATTCAAAACGTTCGTCGTTTCGTAGAAAGAAAATTCAAAGGAAATCTGAATATCCGTAACATTCAGACATTTGCCAAATGTGCTACTTTGGTGTTTAGCGTTCACTCTACGTAGTCTGTAGTCCGTAGTCACGTCGTAGTCGTAGTCGTAGTTGTAATGTTATGATTTATTGACCTTATATCATTCTCGATTATGGCGCAGTGGTACAGTAAATGACTGTAAATTGGTGATGACATGATGATTGTGGGTTTGAATCATACCGAATAATAATGGTGTATAAGTAACTTTTGCTTGGGGGGGAGAAGTTATACAAATTGATTAAAGAAATTTGTACGTAAAAGAAAAAAAAAAGAAAATTTAACGTTTTGTAGTCTACACAAACGGATATACAAACGATAATTAATATGAATATTATAAAAAAATACATAAAATTTGCCCACAGTAACCTCGTACTAACCTGAAAGTACACAATAAGTCCATATGACAATAGAAACAACCTTTTCCAAACCAATCTGAAGGCAGTATTTCATTTGAATGTATACTGAATTATACACCTTGTTGTTTACTAAATAGATATGTAAATAGCATATAGGGGTTTCTTAATGGTGTTATGACAAAAGAAAGAAATAACAAAGCTATCAGTAATAATTCATCGGTAGATTCAAATGGACGAAATAATGACGACCAAAGTTTTTTTTTTAATATTTGTTTTGTTTAAAAGTAGTTCATACATGGGTGTGACTGTAATACGACGGTTGTGGGTACGATCCCCACTCGAGGAAGTGAAATATTTATTTACGTTTATATTTCCATTCCTTTGCTCTGGTGTCGAGGCAAAAAGCAGCGTTGAGTTCTGCCATATAACACGCAATGCCTCCAGAATTCGGCAGATAGTGTGGAACGGAGTATCGTAACACTAGGTACTTACTGTGCTGTGTGCGGTATACAGCGTGAAAGTGATTTTGATTTTTATTTTAGTTCATATGTTCTTTTAGTACTTAAGTTATTCATAGTAATTAGTTGTAAGATCAGCCCTGTACTCTAAGTGCGTATGTGACGGGTTCTAAGACACACTCATTGGATATATTAACAAAATTCTCGCTGGTGGTTCTTGTAAAAATGACGTGTCATTGTCACGTCGTGCGTGCGTCAATATATGAATGCTTGCTTGTTGAAAAAGAAGAATGAGTAAAACGTAGAGTTTTTGACGAACTTCCAGTAGTGATAGAAATAGTTCACTTCATTATTTCTAGTGCTCTACACCAAGTAGGGGACTAGATGTAGAGTGGTGTAAATTAATATAGAGCTAGAGCTGCTCTATCTTTATATCAAAAAAAGTGCAGTTGGTTATCAATCTTCTAGCATATTAAAAATGAAAAAAAAAAATGTTTATATATTAGAAAGAATTTGTCCCTTAATTTCAGCCAATTTAAAAATTAAGCTAAGCTTAGAGAATGTTCTTATAATAATAGCAGCAGTTTCTTTGAATAGAAAAAAAAATAGTATAAGATAGCCAATTTATTAAGGTAAGTAATCTCATTGTAGTAATCGTTTCGACGGAACCTATTATACCGACGCATATACACAGCTCTGAGTTGGATATTTCCATATCAATACGAGGCCGGAAGTAAAAGCTAGTATTTATTTTTTCTTATTGTTAAACTCTAATCTGTATTCCACATATAGTAGAAAAGGGAAACTGGGAACATATTGTTAAAACACTCCGTTACCTTAAGTGAATTCCGTTCCCAACTTTGCTATTCTATACTTTTAGTCCTTGTATTCAACCATCACGTACACTTATAACCATAGTTAAATATTATACAAGAACTACAAAAACTCTACTGAAAATACATCACATTGTTTGAAAACCTTTAAATTCTTCTGTCTACTGATCCAAATGATAATTATAATTTATGAATGGTTCCATTCAAACGATTGCTAATTAGTTAGGATTTAATAGTATGCTTAACAACCCTTCTATGTAAATATATTATGTAATAAGTGGGGGTGCAGCGTTCAAATTTAATTAGTGAGTCCTTTTTTAGCGGTATAATTGTATGGTGAAGTAAGCAAATAGTATAGTGTTTTTTGTAGCTTCACGCTGTATCCCGCGTTTTGCAGGGCAGGTAGAGGGATCCTTGGGAAATTTATTAAGACGTTCCCATAAAGGCATTGTTACTCAATATTTCCCATTGTTTCCCCCTGCACGTTCCGCATTAATAGGTATTATAAATATTTTGAGAACTAAATATTATATAGAATATTTCTTACGAAAACTAAGTTTGTTAAGTAGAGACGGAAGAAACAAGATAGTTTATCAGACAATATAAGCTATTTTTAATAAAATCTATTTCCCTGGGTGCCACTAGGGATGAAGGTTGTAGCTAAAAGTATAATAATATTCCTTATGCAAATATCGAAGTTGCAATTTAAGTAATTAGAAATTTGCATTTCTCATTCTAATTTCATTTAAATAAAGCAATATATTTTACGAAATGGAGCTTTTCAAGGGTTCTTCGAAAGGAAAACATACCCTTATTCTTTTAGACTTTGTTGTCCGTCAGTTTGTAGTTGTAAGTTATTGTAGTCTGCTAAATTTTTTTTCAACATCATGTAAAGATAAATTTTGCAATAAAGATGATAAAAAAATCCGAAAAATGCCAATTTCTGTTTGTGATTAATACTTTATGAGTGCATACGTTGGTACCTAATTTTCTATACGTCACGTTCCCATTGGATTTCAATAAGGGAATTTATATAGAGCCTTCAAAGGCCAAACACAACTTACATTTGACTGGTTTCTTTGCTGTGTAAGCAATCTTTCAATTTATTACTGGCTCCATCATTTTACATACAAGGCCAGTAGAAACGCAAAAGTACAAGCGTTGCTATCGCAGCCAAGCGCGTCGTTCAGTTTCGACACTCAACATGCAATGCCTCCAAAATTCGGCGGAAAATGGGAAACGGATAGTCTTAACACTGGAGGGAACCTCTGCCTACCCTAGCGTGAAGCTGACTCATTCTGATTGCTGCTGGTTTATTTATTAGTTCCATTATTTTATTGAACAACCAATAAACAAATTGCTTTGACATCGTGAGTAGCATTTAAAAATAAATCAAAAGAAAAACAGGAGAAAGAAAAAACAGTGACGTTTAAGCTATTAATTTTCAATAAACCGTTAGTAATATAAAGTATAACGCGAGATTCATACGATTCAAATTATGCCGGATTGCAGTGACAGGGGAAATATCTTTTCGAAGTGAACCAATAAATTTGCTAAGCGAAGAAAGACTACTGGAGTAATACACGAACGACGTTGTACGAAACATTGATTTGTCATTTTCTCTTTTATAAATCGCGTTTGTTTCTTTATTGAATGAAACTTTGTTTTAAATCTTCTATTTTTTATTATTTTTTGTAATTTTTTCAATACTTATTGAAGAATCGCTTACTTAGGGTTGTTTTTTTGTTGAATTTGTCATACGTGTGGTTTGTAAGTAATGTTTAATATTTTCTGTGAAACTTGTACAGATCTTTAATTTTCTCATTTGTCCCGTATCGTCGGTTAGACAGAGGGAACCTAGTAAATGTACTATTGAGGGAACAGAACAGGTGACAGACAGTGACAGACAGATAAATGAACAGACAGACAGATAGACAAAGAGACGAACAACAAACTGTTTTATGATATCGCTTCTTTCCTTAGAGGTACGGAACCCTAAAAAGAACCTATCCAAACATACTTCACATAAGCTATATACATATAAAACCCCATTTCCAATATATTTGATTAGAAACGTCATAATATTCGAACACAACCAATATTTATACGGCGCTATTAGTTAAATGAGTGTCAGCTAGGTACGCTATAGGTACCTATACCCACACAAGTTGACTGAGGCGTGGTGGATTCCCATAATCGATGAGCAAACCTACGACTCGATTGAGTGATAATGTTACTGTTGACTTGTGTTTTTTTATCCTGTTTTTGTATTTAGGTGTGTTACTAGGGGTGGATAGGGGGGGGGGGGATGTATATGGAGAGTGAGTCACCGTTTTACGTTAGTTAGTTTTGGGTTCGATCCCCACTCGACGTCGAAATTGTAAAAACGGTGATTTTACTTCATAAAAAAATACCACAACCAGGAAAAGAACTTCCGTAATTCTATGTAATTCCCTTTATTTATTGATCGACGGACATCACAAACATACACACGTTATATAGTTATTGAATCAACAGCAAATGTCGAAGCGAGATTCATATAAGTATTATTTGTGTAAACATAAATTGTGTTTGGTTCAGACTGCTAGAGTCCTTCGGTCTGCATTTTAAAGTAAATATTGCTGCACTAGCTTATGAAAATATATAACAGCTAGTATAGAACGAATATTTGTACAAATTATATGTAAAAAGTGCTAAAGTAAATACTCTACCTAATGCAGTTAAATAAAATAAATTTATTTATTTCACATACAACAGGGCGAATAGAATCTAGTGTTAAGACACTCTATTATTCTCTTTTTAACCGAATTTGTCTTGTTAAGCCGTTTAATAAGAGAGTTTTTCAGATATATAAAAAACAATTAGAGCTTCAATTTTTTTTTGCTTCTGTATTTCGCACATAGAAGATTAGGCAGAGAAAGCCTGGAAACCTAGTGTAAGCCCTATCATTTCCATTAAGATACTTCCGTTTACTATTTTCCGCTGAATTCAGTGTTGAATGCGTGTTTCAAGTTGAAACCCACAACGCCTCGCCTGGCTTCAATTTAACAGTTAAAACACTAACATAACATAAGTTAAGTAACATAAGTTAGTTAAATAAAAATTATGAAATATTAACATTTAAAATTATTTAAATAGTAACTTATTATTCGTCAGTTGCTGTTAAAAATACAGATCATACGAATGAATTTATTGGTATTTATCTATGAAAGTCAACAGTGTATACTCGTTATTTATTTAATTAGAATGATTGGTTAGCTCAGTATATAGTTTTTAGCTCAGTACTGTCATAATTTATAATATTCTATTACATATAACAAGAGCAAACAGATAGCTCTATTTTCTCCTCTTTTTTAGTTCAGAGATAATATATTACTGATTTCTACATACCTGTCACCCCGTGGTCTGAGAGCATATTCAAATTGTCAAGCACCTAGTTGTAACTATAGTCGCAGGCACAGTGGATCAGATCTAAAATAATCTAGAAAGATAAGTTACCCTTTCCATTTCTACGCTTTACGCTCTAGTACTAAGGCAAAAAGCGCGGTGTTGAACTCCGCGGCGCAACACGCAATGCGTTGAAAATTCGATGAAAAGTGGGGAATGGAGTATAATAATAGGTTCCCTCTATGCCTGACTATATATATTTGGCAAAAGTTAAAAAAAACACACACACGCGCAGCCTACACTACCACTGGCACCTTCAGGGAATGTAGAGACTAGTAAGAGAGACTCTCATAGATGCCAGATTGTCATATATATCAAATGTTTAATAAAATCTATTTTTGGGGTTATTATATATTTTAAATGAAACTATTATACATATGTATATTTAGTATTATACATTTTCCTCAACCTGACGTTTCAGATACTCTGCAGTAAGTAGTTCGTGGTCAGCGGCAGGCCACGCGAGGCCGATGGCTTTTATCAGTTGAAATAATTATTCTATCAAGCTACTGCCAATAATTTCTTGATTGCCTCGAATACTTGTAGAGTGAGATGACTCTATCTATCCCTCTTTGTAGAGGGAGAGTTTCCCTAAATTCGTTTGAGTATGTAAAGAACGAGGTTTTATTACATAACTAGCCTAAATAAAATTAAATTTTGAAACCTTCAAAATTCTGTACAATATTGTTCAGCAATTCAAAATTAGTTTTAATCCGATTTGTCCAAAAACATTTAATTGTCTTACAAAACGTTTGGGAACTCTTAAGTTTTGAACTTAATAAAGGAAAACAAACAATATAAGATTAATAACTCAATTATTTGAATTTGGTTCAAAAATCATATTTAAGTGTAAGGTATATATACATAGTTTATCTATGAATTTGAAATTGTACGTGTTAAGTAAAATTAACAAAACCATTGCCCCCAGTGGGAATCGAACCCATGACTGTTGATGCTATAACGTAGGAATCATAGGTTCGATTTCCACTCTTACTCCATTGCGTTAACAGTCAGATGCTGGTTCTGATAGCCATGATGGCCTTCATCATCATCGTAATAATATTCATAAATGTTAGAGAGACTAATGTTAAATGATTCCTGAAGCACGGTAGAGGTGGTTTGCACATCCATTTACTCCTAGAGTAAACGTTGTTTAAACTATTCTATTCTAGTCTATTTATAGGTTAATTAGGGACCCAATATTTTTTTATGGAGGCCGTCGTGGCGCAGTGGCGCAAGAGTGTGACTGTAATACTCCAGTTGTGGGATCAATCCCCACTCAAGGAAGTGAAATATTCATTTAAGTTTATATTTCCATTTCCTCGCTCTAGTGTCGAAGCAAAGCGCGGCGTTGAGCTCTGCCACTCAACACGCAATGCCTCCAAAATTTGGCAGAAAGTGGGGAATGGAGTGTCTTAACACTAGGTTCCCTCTGCCTATCCTGCTGTGTGCGGGATACAGCGTTTTAAAATTTTCACACATTAGGTATAAAAAGTCATTTAAAACCTTATAACAATTTAAACATAGACAGCGGAAATTGGTAAGTGATTAAATCTTTGTTTCTTTTAGCTGTATTCTACACAATTTTAGCAGGGTAGTTAAAGAAAACCTACAGTTAATATACTACGGTCACCACTTTCAAAATTGCGTATTGAGTGGCGGAACTAAACGCTGTGTTTCCAAAGTGAGAATATTAAAAATAAATCATTTCTCCAAATGACCAAACCACAACTACAGTATTTACAGAGAAACGCTATGCTGCTGCGCCATAATGGCTTCTCAATTATTTACATAAAAGTCAAATTCGTGAGGAGCGGGTTCAAATCCCATTACGTCTAAGAATTTTAAATAACAATACAATTTCCTCAATACGACTTGAGTCATCTAAATAACACCATTTAAAGGGAAATCAATTCTATTGTTCGTATACATATAATAGTCCTACAATCACCACATGCAATTACTACACACGTGTGCTATCATAGGGACATTTAGGTTGGAGCAATTTGTTGATATATATCTTGAATTTGTATTGAAAATTTACAATTATATTATATACGTGTATATGGCACTAAGTATGAGCGTAAAGGTTGTAGGTTCGATTTCCGCCCCAGAAAGTGATATATCTAGTATTTTAAAGAGTGCAATGCCTCCAGAACGTAGCGGATAATGGGAAACGGAGTATCTTAACACTAGGGTTCTCTCTGCCTACCCTGCTGTGTGAGGGATACAGCGTGAAGATCTTAGCACTAGCTTTACTTAATCTACCCTGTCGTGTGTGAGATACAGCGTGAGACTAAACTTAATAAAAATATACGTTTAAAAATGAAATTGCTTTATAATGAAGCAATTTGTAAGTAAAGCTGTTTTATATAAATTGGTATAGGAATTAAATATTAGCTTCTTCATTATTACAGATTTATTTCATTTGGTTTTTTATTAATTTTAAACGTATTTTATTTCAAGGGCTAAAATTAATAAATATAAAATTTAATAACCTTATATTGAGGCCAGTGATGTAGTACGCCACGACTGGCCTGGCACAGGTGAGCGACTATCAATGCGAAATTGTTACTGGACACTCGTGGAAATAAAATAATGTTTATTTTCATTTTCATTGCTATGGTAACGAGGCAAAGCGCGGCGTTGAATTCCGCCACTTAACGCAATGTCATAATTCGGCGGAAAGTGGGGAAGGTAAGGGAACGGAACTATATGCTTTATATGTTCCCAGGATTCCTGCCCCACTTTTATGGGATACAAAAAATATATTTTTAATAAATAACGTACATATATTCAGATTTTACGTAATTAAATCGATCCTGTTGTCACCTTTCAACAATCGCTAGGCTTATGAAATATGGTTAGTTTTATCGTAAAAGGTTTATCCTTTCATGTGACACGCGATTTGATAAAATTTAAAGCTCTATAATGACTTTTAAATGATTTTTCCGTTTCTGATTCTGATTTTGATCGTATATCAATATTATTTATGTACGAAACGATACGACAGTAATTGTCATTCAAGGAATTTCCATTTTATTAATGGATTTTTTCCGTTGACTGGGGAATAAGATTGGATTGAAGTTGTTTTATATAAAAACAATTATTTAAGGTTTATAATTTTCACGTTAAGAAAAAACGGAGTGATTAGTTCACTAACTTTCTATTTGAACATATAGCAGCAAAACAAAATATATACCTAGCCTACTTTTAAAACGCCGTCGTGACGCAGCGGTACAAGCGTGTGACTGTAACGCGACGGTTGTGGGTTCGATCCTCACTCGTGGAAGTGAAATATTTATTTACGCTTATATTTTCATTTCTTTCCTTTTGTGTCGAGGCAAAGCGCGGCTTTGAGTTTTGCCACTCAACATGCAATGCCTCCAGAATTCGGCAGAAAGTCGGGAACGGAGTGTCTTAACACTAGATTCCCACTGTCTACCCTGCAGTGAGCAGGATACAGCGTAAAGCTGATTTAATTTAATTTTAATTTAAACAATTAATGCTGAAAGATTTTACTCTAGTACATACATATTTTATTTTTACCCAACTCTATATAAACAGTTCCGTGGAATAGGCTTATAATCATCGCGTAAAGATAGCTGTGTCGTTGTGACTGTTACATAATTAGTAAATCAACAAATTTTCACGCCTTTCTCGTATACCAGAGTAAGTAGTGGAAACCTAGTGTTAAGACACTCCGTTCATTAAAAAAGATTTTTTTGGTACACACATAGTTTGACAGGAAGAGAACTCGCTAAGGTTATCTGTTTTTCCCTTCTTCTTCGTCTTAATAAATAACATTGACCGGAAATCAAATCTATTA
This sequence comes from Heliconius burneyi, assembly GCA_018247715.1. Classification (NCBI taxonomy): domain Eukaryota; kingdom Metazoa; phylum Arthropoda; class Insecta; order Lepidoptera; family Nymphalidae; genus Heliconius; species Heliconius burneyi. Next base: position 3,697 of record DWGR01002773.1, on the reverse strand, counting down.
CTTTCATTTATTAGTATATTTAAAATCTCATCATAAACATAACTTCTTCGTAAGTTCTATGTGAAGAATCTTCTAATAAAACAATAGAGAGAATAAATAAACCGCAATCAGTTAAAGCCTTCCATTGAAATTACTAACTGAAGTAATGATGTTATTTAAACCTCAGTTAACCTAACTTTTGTTCTTCGAATGAACCGGAAGTACACACTTGCGATAGATTTATTTCTTCTATAATTTTCTTTTTACGAACAAATTAGAGCGCTATCGTGGCGCAGGGGCATGAGCGTGTGATTGTAAACGAACGTAGGTTCAATTCCAATTATGGAGAATGAAATATTTAAGGCGAGAAAAAACACGTTCCAGTCCGCTCCACGGCAAGCTGAGGTTCGAGTCCCGCAGGGAGTGCCCTTACAGTCCTCGACTTCCTCACAGTCAGCCACTTAGTGCTTGCATTTCTTCAGGGATAGAATACACTCTACCCTACCCAACCGGTGTCGCTGTAAAAGCCAATAAGGCTAACAGCTTTAACCTCCTGTTTGAAAAAAAAGAGGAGAAACGCAAGGCGTTGTGTTCCGCCATTCAACATCAGCCCCATGCTTTATCCTGTGTTTCGCAGGGTTGGCAAAGAGAGCTTCACTATAATAATGTTGTATAATTGTAAATAGTATAATTTTTATAGAGGCATAAAATCTTATCAAAACAAGTAAATAAAAACAATATTAATATAATCGCTCCCTCGATTGAGAATCAAATCTTACACCCTCGCATATACAATAATACAAAGCCGGAAAGTGAATTTCACCAGTCAATATACAATATCTTGAATATTGGGGGGTGCATGGGGTACGGAGTGTCTTAATACTGGGTTTCCTTTACCTACCCTGCTATATGTGGGATACAGCGTGAAGCTATAAAAATAAAGTAACCCATTTTTTATTTAACTGAATAACTACAAACGTTAATAGTCGCTAGTGTATTTATAGCCTTATTTAAGCAAGTTTATTATATCTTTTCGTGTCAGCTGTAAAGTCGACTCGACTATAATTTGTTCTGTCAACGCTAGTAGGGGAATGTGATAACATATGGGCTAGGAAAAATATGTCTTATTTACAAATAGTGTAAGCTTATATTGGTTTGTTGGGAACAAAGTTGCATTTTACGAAAAATGCGATGTCAGTTTAAAAGTTTGGTATGGATTAAAAATACTATAGGGTAGGTATTGAAGTATAGTAATCGTTTAACTACTTGGGTTTAGAAATGTCTTATATTTTAACTTCTTCTCTTTCTTTCTTCTGTCTTACTTTCAGCAACTGAATCGTTGTTGCTAGTGTTAACTTAACGTTATTATGTTAACATTTTTTTTAAATATAAAAATAAACCGTCATTGGATTCGAACTTACATCATCTTTTTCAGTTCGCTCTACGCAATCGGCAATTTCATAAAATTTTACATTTGATGTAAGATGATCAAATTACATTTGGACTTTAAATTTAATAAAGCAGCTTCAATCTTTCTCCTCGCATAGAAGTTCCTATTCCCCGATTGCTACCGAATTTTCGAGACATTGTACGTGGCACAACATCTCGACACGTCTACCGGAGTGGGGGAAAAAATACTCTAATCATTCCCACGAGCAAACCCTCAACCTTCGCATTTGAATTCAGTCGCTGAAAACTACGCCATATACGGTCCCTAATATATAATATAGGAAAACTACTTTCGTTTTCTTCTTTGATGAAGATCCGTCTTAACATCACTTAAGAAATTTCCTAAGCAAATAAATTTACATTTACCCTTTCATTTCTGTGAAGTCAAATATCAGTATTCGTAATAGAAAGCCTCATAAGTAGCTAAATCAAGATACATAAAGGCTGTGTGCACGGTATGACTGACAGTTGGACTAGCAACGGTTCACAGTTACAAAGAGAATACGTTAAAATTATATTTACAGCTAGCTATTACTGATGTTTGCTTGCTTTACATTACTTAGTGTGTTCGCAAATTACGTAATTTTGTATGTTATATGTAAAATTATGAAAGGGGAGAATATAGAAATAAGTCTTTCTTTCTCATTTTATAAAACAAAAGAGAAATATAAGAAAACGAAAAAATACTTAAATTGCATTTAACCATAAATTTTGTTTTATTTAAATCGCTGTTTATATATATAAAAAAATAGTTTAAAATCTATACTCGTATATATAAACAGGTAAGGCAGAAGGGAGCCCTGTCGAGACACTACCTTGCCAATTTTCCGGTCAATTTTCGTGACATTTCGTCTTAGTTTTGATTGACAAAGCGCGGCGTTGGAATTCAACGCTGGGGATTGTCTATCAAGGATGGAAAAAGAAAATGAAATGTTCCCTCAAAATAGGGGCAAACCATCCATCCCGCTGTGCCAGAACTGTCTCATCCTATATACGCTTATTATAAAATCAAACCTACGACCTACAACAAAATGGACAGGTACATATAATCCACTGTAATAACAATTCATGAGATTTCTTAAACGTGATTAATGAATTATCGGAATGAAATCATATTTTCGTTGTGAAAAAAATATTAGATTATATTATCCGGAAAAGTTGGAGAGGTCAATTTTTTGTACAAAATAGGCTTTTCACAACTTTGTTTTTAGGTCAAACGGTAAATGCTTTTAAATGTAAGAAATCTGAGTGTTTTACTATAAAACGAATTCGCAATTCGTTTGCATAATCACGTGACCTACATAAGAAACGTTGTAGTTAAAAAAATCTAATACATTGAGTCGACATTGGAACCCACACACCTGGGAAGTACGTTCAATTGTTCTTATACCATTAATGCATCACGGTCTATCCTGCACATAGGAGGGAACCTGGATAAAATATGTTTTTATTTTACATAATGTTGAAAAGATGGGATAAAGGGGGAATGAAAGTGTTTTAATGAGAACGGAATATCTTAACACTAAGCACCCGGGTTTCCCCTGCCTAAGTTAAAAAAGGCGTCGGTGGATTATTAAAGTGTTTGCATAGACCATTTTTTTTGTATAGTTTGACGGACGGAAGACAGAGGAAATCTAGTGTTTAAACACTTAATTTCTAATTTCCAATAATTTTTCGAGACTTTGTGTTTTAAGTAAAGTAACGCAACGACATTTTTCCTTGTAATCAAAGCGAAACAATAAAAAATAAATCAACTCCGCAAGTCAAAATCGAACCCACAAACATTTAATTTACAATCAAACACCGCGTCACGACGGCTTCGTACTTTTTATATAAAAATCTAGAGCAGATACTCATAAAATTACTATACAAACAAAATTATTATTTCACAAGCTCAACTGTACAAATCAATCATTTATTCTATACGAGCAGGCTTCTAGGGAATATTCAATTAGACCTAAGTTTCAGGCAAATACTCGTAGGCAAGCAAGTAACCAATGAAAACTTACACAAAGTTTGCCTCTCAGAATTTATTAGCACTTTCGTATTGACTTGTTTCTGTATCTTCTTAAATTTATTTGTGTATTGGAATTTTTTTAAATATATAATCTTGAAGATATTTAATTATTTTGTATGTATTATATTGAGGCTAGTCGTGGAGGGGCACAAGTGTGCGACCGTAAACGCAGCAGGTTGTAAATTCAATTCCCACTCGAGGGAATATTTTCATTTTCTTGCTCTAAGGTGAGCTTCATCACTCAATATTCAA
>DWGR01002772.1:0-13114 GCA_018247715.1 Heliconius burneyi | reverse complement strand
TATTAGTGCACGTTGATTTCTGTATTTAACATTAAACAAAGTAATAACACGGTTGGGGTTAATTTTGACAAAATAATTGTGTTAATATTATATATTTATAAATATTATATTAATACGTAATTACTACAAATAAATATCATTGTTGTGATGATTTTGGTTTTAGAGAGATGATGATGTGATTGTGAATCAAATCTTAATTCTAATGAATGTTAGTTTATATGTAAATCATTTTTCTGGAACACCAGTACGTAACGTAAGTACGTAAACAAACACGTAATATCTTCGAGATTGGGCGATTGGGCCGTTAAAATAAAAAGAAATAATAATTGAGACATATTTAATTAGATGACTTTTATAATTTATATACATTTATCCATATAAATATTTATTTTTAATATTTCATTTATAATATATTCAATCACTGTATCCTCGATTCATCATAGGTTTAATTTCGTGTGAAATAAAAATTTCTCTTAGGTACCGAAAAAAATAATATTTGAATATTTATTATTCATTCATTCATTCATTCATAAAATGTACGGTTTTTTTGTAATAATTATCAGGAATCACATTTTGCATTGGATTACGTCTTCATAAATTTCCTCTTCCTATAATTTATCCATATTACTTAAATTGATTACATATTGATTAGATATCCATCTATAAATATGATAAACTGTGAAATCAAACCTACACTCTGTCGCGCTTACAGACGCATGCTTGTGTCCCTGCGACACGACAGGCCTGAGTAATTAAATGTAAAAATTACATTAATCAATCCATACAATAGAGACGTGCAGCCATCTGTCGCAGCGGATGCGGTGACAATGCACTTGAACATGTACTGTGAGATCGCTCAGGCTAACATCGTTGTGCTTCAAACTAAACTTTGGTTTACTGATACAGAATCTTCAAATTTATATTTCGTTACGCTTTTTAAAATCTTTAATAATTTTAATTTTCAATTGTAAATAACAAATGAACAGAATAAACAAAACAACTCACCAAATGTTTATTACCTAACATAATATTTATTATCCTAATTTCTATAAATATACTGTCACCTGAGAAAATATGTTATTAAGTTCAACAAATGAATTATTGCATAAATTACTTGAGTGTCATCATCGTTTCAATTGATTAGCATATTAATTATTATAAATTATTATCAATTCTATATTTCCTATTAAATTTAATAATATTATAGTGGTGGAAATTTTATTGTTACATTCGATCATAATTATAGAAGAATAATAAATGCCGACGCGTCCAGCCAACCGTAATTGTATATTGAAGTGAGATGTGTGGTTACCAATTACATACTTTTATCACGAATTAAATTTGCATTGTGACATACGAAACATTTATATTCATATGGTAACATTACAAAAGTATATTACTATTTAAAAAAATATATGTTTCTTTCCAGCCTCACGCTGTATCATCGTGGGTACGACGATCTTGCGACAGCGCAACATCTTCAGCAGCGCTGGACTGGTCTGGTCTGGTCCACTATGGTATTAATTATAAAAGTTTAAGCACTTAGCGATTACTCTTGCATCAAAGAATAAGGTTATTTGGCGCGAGCTCAGGACGAATTGGACGGTGTCCAAGTCACACCCGGGAATCGTTGAACTGTCTACAGTGTACACTAGACGCGTAATTAAACTTACCCACTAAGGGAACAGTTTCTGTTAATCACTTGAAGAAACTACCTTCTAAAGTGATTAAATGATAATTAATATTTTAAATGTTATATTTACTTAGTATGTAATTCGATTTTCATTAATAATTCTTTTGTAGGATTATCGCAGATTTATAGATTTATTGTAAAAGGTGGGACAATTTGATATAAACACGCTGTATCCCGCACATAAGAGGGTAGGGCAGAGGAAATTCGTGAACCTAGTATTAAGAACCTCCATTCAGATTAAGACACTTCTGTTTCCCAGTTTTCGCCGTATTCTCGTGCCTGTGCTCCTGCGCCATAACGGCCTTACTTTTATTTACAATACAACCCATAAATCGTGGCCGCCCTGAAGTTACCTGTAAATGGCTGCGCAGATTTGATTTTAGGACTTTTTATTATTTTATTTCAGAGTGAACAATACGCAAAATTTCAGAAATAGATTTTATTAAATTTTGCTGTTACTTCAGGGCGGCCACAACTTGTCGACCGTACTGTGTAGTTACTTGAATAAATAGGATATTAAAACTCACAAGGTAGATTTTTATTGAATTTTATTATGAATAAATCAATGGTGACATTAGCAAATTGTAAATGTACGTGGTTAGTTTATTGTAATAGATTCTTGCTAAGTAGACAAACAAATGATTACAAGCGGCGTTGCATCGGTACACCACACTAGAGCCAACTTTAAGACTTCCATACAACTTGCTGTGAGCTAAAAGCACGCGCTGAATAGCTAAACGTCTCATAACTAAAGTTACTTACTTTGCTTTCATTAATCAAAGTGAGCATTAAGAAACTCCTTGTGCAATGTAAACGTTTGTGGAAAGTTTTTAATAATATTAATAAACCTGCTATCCTGTGTCCCCTCAAATTACCACTATATTTTTTATTTAATATACTAAATTATCTTATTTCAAATATCACATTTATGTTAAATTACATAAGAAAGTACAAGTAATAAACTATATATAACCTTCCCTGGGAAATACTCTATCCCTAATGGTGAAAACCGCATCAAAATCAATTGGGCAGTTTAGAAGATGAAGAGTAAGAAAGGCCAGACAGAGGCGAATGGCGACTTTATTTTATAATATATAGAGCTAGAGATACATTATTTTAATTTTGTTATATTATGAATCATAATAAATATAAACAAAGAAATATAATAAAACTATAGTTTTGTTCTACCTATTTTTGAGGTAGTTACCATACTTTTAAAGGTAAAAACGGAATCGTTTTAGGATCAATGTGTTGTCCGTGTGTCCGTCTGTCAAGATCATTTAACTTGAGATTACGTGCCGGTCTCGAGCATAGTTAATATCAAATTCATTATTAATATAAAAATCAGATTTATGCTTCCTAGGAACACATTAAAATCAAGCGTCAACGCTATCAAAAGATACGAGCATATATGCATCGTATTTTACGCATTTTGTAAGAAATTTACCGCTTAATAGAAACCTATAGAGCACTTCCCATGGACCTATTGTTATGAATTTGAGCATGGTATGAGAACTTACAATACAATTATCATTCAATGTATCATTTGTATATATTTAAAAAAAAACAACATCTCTTATCTCCCAAATTAGTAATATTTTGACGCGACAGCTCTAGTGAGAGTGAGAATAATTGAGTTCGTATTTGCTTTGTTAGTCCTTCGAAGGAAATTAAATTACTCAAAGATTCAAGCAAGTATTGCGAGAGTTTCATCAAAATAGCTGAACTAATGGCTGCGACGCGCGACGGTACTAATGTCATCGAGACATTCTGTTGTTACAATTTAAGCTTTGGATTTGGAATAATATCATTTAAGAGTGGCAAGGTGAGCCGCGTCTATTGTTCTATTAACTGAGACATAAGATTGTATAAACAAATGATATCAATAAATTGTAATTTTGATAGATTTTATTACGCCGTGTAATGTTGTTGGTACAATTGTTAATATTTGCAAGGTGACAAGGAGAATTCCCGCCTGAACTGTCATTGGAGATTAAAGAAATATTTAAAATAAATTATTGTTCGCTCTATTATTATTTAAGCCGCATCCGCCGTTTTGAATTATACTAATCTAAATTATAAAATTCTATATTATATCTGTAAATAAATATTTACAGATATAATATTTCTTACTGTTTATAGCAAGATAATTTGTATTTACATAGCCCGATGCCTACACATGCTCATTACTAGCACGAAAGCATGCTCGTAGCATGTGTGTCAAACCATTGCTAATAATGAGAATGATAATTTCGAGCTTGCTTAAAAATCGACAGCCGTTCAATGTATAAACATATGACAAAACGTTTTCAAAGATTAGCTTGACCATACATACAGACTGACAGAAACACAAAAATATATCTATAGATAATTGTAAGTAAATTCGTATGAATGTATATTAATTAAATTATTTTCTTAAACTACTGTATGTAGGATATAACTTATTTAATGAAATAAGGAAAACTGCCACCGAAAACAAGTTTAAATGAAACAAACTAATTAAATTAAAAGTTTCGGGAGTAAAGAAGTTGACTCTAATAATTTTCCCCACAACTACAAGTGACCTGCCTAGAAGTTGAAGCTACGAGTATGTATAACATGTCTAATATATTTTATTTTAAAAATGCATTTTTAATTTAAAACCAACATATTATAAACCATAGTTTATAACTTATTTTAGCACTTATTTAAGTTGCTGTGTTAGTTAGTTTGGGTTGCGGTAAACTTTCATATCATAATAAATTGAAAATTTACTGCCATACCTACTGGTATAATAAATATGTGGGTACCTGGCGCGATGTGATTTTCATTATTTTTTTATATTAAATATAAAATAAAGCAACCATTAATAGTTAATGGTTAGTTTATAACTAACCAATAAATAACTTAATTTAACTTAGCTTCACGCTGTATCCCTAGCGGGATAAGTCAGAGAGAACGGAGCGCCAAACCATACCGTCTCTACATACCTCTTTCCGTGAGGTCTTTACGTCTTTTACGTGACGTGGGTATCTTTGACACTATTTCCGAAGGTCAACCTAGGTCTCCTCTACCTCTCTTACCGCTTACTTTTTCATCATAATTCAAAAATGGATGAATGGATTATGATGGCAGCTAAGCAAAAATGCTTTTTTTGCCATTAAAAAAAAATTAAGTCGGCCGAATGGACATCGAACTCACAACAATCGCATTTGCCATTAGACACTATGACATAATAACCACATGGTGATTTGTACTGGAAATATTATTTTTGTGCTTACCCGCTAACAAAAAATCCTAAAATAAATTACCTTCTTTCCACTCTGCAAGTAATTTCTCATATTCAAGCCAAAAATTAAATTGAAGTGTCACTGGGTTATCTCTGCTTCTCTTACTCTGTTTCTTGCAAGTGTCTTGCTGCAAAAAGCGTGATGCTTAAAAATGAAATGATGACATTCATCAGAAATTCAAATTCAAAATATTCATTATTCAAGTAGACTATTATAAGCACTTTTGAATCGTTGAATAAAATAAATAGCATTGGCATCTTGAAGAACGGAGTGTCTTAACGCTAGTTTCCATCTGCCTACCCCACTATGTGCGGGAAACAGCGTGAAGTTGATTTAATTTAATCATTATTAACTAATTAGTTTACTAGAGACCTTAGAGTCTTAGAAGGTAATTAATTGAAAGGCCACATCGCCCCAACCACGTTTTAAAACCTTTCTCACGTTCTTATTGAATATTAAAAAGGGTTAAACGCTTGAATTTATAACAAGGCCTAAAAGTCTAGTAGATATAGACGTGGGTTGAGATTTTACCATTAATTTAATAACCTTAATAAAGTGTAATGACAGAAATTATATTAATATGAAACGAAAATTCGAGATTGTATTCTTTTTTTACGAAAACCCCGAGGGCATATCAAATTTGGCTTAGTTTTTTGACACAGCAAGGTAGACAGAGGGAACCTAGTGTTAAAACACTCCGTTTCCCACTTTCCGCCGAATTCTGGAAGGATTGTGTATAGAGTGGCGGAACTTAACGTCGCGCACACAACCAGTTGATTTTGCAGTTACACCTTGTGGACCTGCGCCACGACTGGCCTTATGATATTAATAATAATTATAATAATTATGTAAAATATTACAAAACAAATATTTAGTAAAGTGATTAAGTTTTGATTTAGCAATTGTTGTTACTAGAAGTTCCTACAATTTTAATCAAAATTGTAATTGTACCTATAAATACAGCTTATATTTATAGGTACAACAACTGATGTACTCGTATAAATCACCACTTGATATCTCAAATTAACGTTGTGGAAAATAGAAAATGTTGAAATTCTCCTTACTCCTTGTAAAATAAATGTACGAGTAAACTTTTATATATATATATATATATATATATATATATATAAAAGAAATTGCTTTATATATACGAGAATGTGATACATATTAAATTACTTATTATATCCATACATTTCATATACAAAGATGATCATAGCTAAATGGTAATAGAACTCATGCCTATAAAGTGGGAATTCTATTTATATTTTCTCTCGTTACAGCATACAAAGTCTACTTTGATTTGACTCAGATCGTCTCAATTTCCATTTTCAAAGCAAATTGGTACAGTTGTCTTCACGGTAGTATATTTTCTGTTTGAAAACAATGTAATGTATAGCTGTTTTTTGGGTAGTTCTTAAAATTATTATAACAACGTTTGATATTCTTTTCTTTCTTATTTTATATACATATTGTGATTGTTTTTTTTTAAATAATACTTTGAGTTATAGTCAATATATATCAACCGGAAACTTAATTTGAGAGTATGAGCAATAACAAACATTACTGCTATTCGAATACTTATTACTTATATCTACATAGAATTTAATTTAAGCATTTAATCTCACTGTGATCAAGTTGTTTCGAACTATTGAATTTTAAAAAGGAAGTAGGAGAGCGAACTAACTTCTTTACCCTTTTCTTTACTATTTTAATAAAATTGAAGTATTTTTCTCGCTTATAATCTATTACTTTCTCCATCAACTGTTTACACAAGTAAAACTTTTATTCTGCCCTTATATATTTTTAAAACATGTCGGTTACAAAAAGAAAACAATATGAAAATTAAGTCGAGTGGAATAATATGTTAATAAAAATTAAACAAAAAATCTTTTGAAACAACTTTTATAAAGAAATAAAGGCGGCTACAATTTTTAAGTATCTCGTCTTAGACTCACCATCGCGCTCGAGCCTCATTATCGCCCTAATGAATTCAACCAAGAGAGTAAAAGAGTTTTATCTCTAAACTGCAGAGAGTATTATTTCATCTTTATTTAGATAAACATCTATGTCTATATCTATATCAAAACTTCTATGTTACGTAAAAACTTAAATATATATGAAATATTTTTTTGAAAAATTAATTTTTAATGACTATATCAAAAAATGTTATTAATTTTTGACCGATTTTTTTAACCGATTTTTACACTTCACGTAATCTCGTAAGTAAATCCCTTAAGTAATCCCTTAAATAAATTAAGTAGTAAATCTTTTATTTTCTGAGTATATAGAAAACACCTTTATCAAATAATAAACTCTTATGGCTGACATTTTAATTTTAAAATTTATATTTTAATTTTAAAATTATTTACAAGTAATTTTAAAAAATAAATAAGCTTCACACTGTATCCTGCACAGAGCAGAGAAGGCAGAGGGAACTTACTGTTAAGACATTTCATCCCCCACTTTCCGCCGAATTCTGACGCCATTGCGTGTTGAGTTGCGGAATTTAACGCCGCGCTTTGCCTTGAGACCAGGATGACGAAATGATAATATACATAGAAATAAATATATGATTTCCCCGAGTGGGGATCGAACCCCCAATCAGTCGATTTTGCAATCATAGCGTGCGGCCTTACTTATTTTATATATCTATTATTATTACATATCAGCTTAAAAAGCTTAGTGCTAGCTAGCTTTGTGTGCTAGTTTAATGTTAAGTCCCTGTGCCATTGTCCGCCAAATACTTAGTGCCCTTGCGCCACGAATGGCCTAATCTTTAATTACTTAAAACAAAAAAGTTATGTCAACGCTTTCAATACTGGTTTCTATTCACTTGAATGTTGGTTAAAAGAATAAAATAAGATGAAGCTATTTTAACATCGACAGGACATTGGTAAATATGTTTAGGAAGCAAAAGCTTTGACAAAGGTCTGATACGGAGGGTCGAAGAAAACTATGTTTTTTGTCAAATGACGAATGTTTCTCGTGACCTTTCTATTTCTAATACAGGATAGATAATTTGAAAAGTTCCAACAAGTCAGTACATTTTTGTTACATAAATATTTTGTCTTCAAAGTTTAATTTATCCTAAAGACGATCCCTCAACGATTTTATGTAGTTTAGCTTGTAATTAAATAATTAGAATGCCCTGAAAATGCCCATCACGCTAAACAACTTTTTGAAGTATGATCCTGAATCAGGTGTGCCAGACTTCAAATTCAATTATAGCCTTTATGCTGCCCAGACCTATTGTTATAAAATTCATTCATATTTTATCTATTATTATTCTTAATCCATACTTATAAAAAAACAAATTCTTATAAAAAAAACTATTAAAAAAACGTAGCTAATAAAATGTTATACAACATTGATTACCTTTTCTGTTCCTAAACATCAATTAATTCCCGTTTAGGCTCAATATTTTACCTAGAATAGAGCTGGGACGTTAATAAATACTGGTGTAAGTGACAGGTCCACTTTCGTTAATCACTGAGAACTGGCCAACGCTTCGCCCGCTAACTGAAAACAAGGGAAATAGCTTCAAACGACATGGACCCTTTTAACTTTTGAGTGGTCTTTAATTATTTTTTTCCCCAAGTGATTCTACAGAATGACTCCTAATAACTTTTGGCCTTAAGTCAACTAAGTTTACAAATTAAAACAAGGCTTACAAAATGATATATTATCTGATACAGGTATTAAATATACACTTACTTTATAGTAACAAGAATTCCAGAAAACTTTGAAGATCTGATGATGATATCTCTCTGAGATGCTATCTTTTTGGACTTCCTTAACTTTTGTCAAACATTGGCCGCTTGCCATTAGTCAGAGCTCGTAAAAGGAAATGCTAGTTTGTATGAATTCTACATTTTGCTAATAAGATACATTACAAGCAGTGTAGATTCAACGAATTCTTATTTTATATTTATTTTATAGAACAAAGATGTGCTGTTACGAATACGATAGATACGAATGATGAAAACTAAGCCAATAGTTTTATCCTCTTCGCGCAGCTTGCTTTATAATATGTATAAAATATTATGATATTAGTTTTAAATCACAATTTTATAATTATAATTCTTAGTGTATTTTCAAAAAGCATTATATATTTATAAATATTAATAACGATTAACAATACAGTTTTGAAATTATATCTATTTGGTAGATAAAGTCTGTGACGCCCAGGTTCCCTCTGACTACTCTGCTGTGTGCGGAATACAGCATGATGCTAAAAAATAAAAAATATTAATACAGCCATTTCAACATAAAGGTAAATGCTTAAGTTTTCGTACAACAATGGTTCTAATTTTAAAAAGCAAAAAGAAGTAGGTCATACATAAAATTAGCCTCCTCGCGCAGCTTGCTTTATATTCATGTAGAAAGTTGCGTAACACTCTTTGTAATGTATTCCTTTCAGTCATCATATTTCGTACCTCAGAGTACAATTTACTAACATTTACGATATTGAGATTTTTATGAAAGGCATGGCAACAAAAAACTTATATTTTGAGTTGCTTTATAAAGTATTTCATATTGTTTTATGCTTATCGCACCCATAACCCAGCTACATCATTTTCTTAAAATAAAAATCACCTTCACGCTGTATCCCACACACACCTGTGCGGAACTCAATGCCGTGCTTTATTTATCTCGACACCAGAGTAAAGAAATAAAAATATAAATTTAAATAAACATTTAATTTCCTCAAGTGGGTATCGAATCCATAACTAGTCGAGTTAACAATCAGTTGGGTCCCTGCGCCACGACTGGCCTCACTTCGTTTTCTATTTTCAATTCAAATAAACAAAATTTTGAATTACTTTTTAACTAAATGAAAACTTAATTCCCTTATTCTTAATATTATTTTTTCACATTAAAATATAATACTCACAATTATATACAACTTCCTTAATCTAAAATATAATTTGTAAGAAGTACAAATTAATTAATTTGTCATAGTTTCTATAATCGATGAAATTCGCACCACTGTGCACATTGAATTCTCATTAAACTCGATCAAACACTCGTGTTGAAAGCTCTACTATTCGAATGAAAGAGAAGAAATGAATACATCGATATTAGAATATAGGCCTATTGGGTTTTTATTAATACGTTACGAATTTTACGATAGCTGTGCTCAAAAGTAACATACTCGTATGGCGACCATTTTCAGTTCTCGAGGTCTTTACAATAAAATTTTGCTTTCCAAAAGTTTTTAACTGATGAAAAAATCGAGATGGTTGTATTCGATGTGTATTTTTTATGTTCAAACATGCACAATTTTCATATAGTAAATCGAATTTGAATATTATTTTATTAATGAGTCCCCTACTCATATACCTCATATTAGGAGGTATATACCTTATATACCTATATTAGGAGGTATTTAATTTTTTAACTACCATATAAGTTCAAACAACCATCCAACAAATTAAATTGACAAATAAAATAAGCAAAGACATTTATCGGTTTAATTTTTTTATATTCAAAAACTTCAATCTCAATGCAGTGATGAAATCCTGATGAAAATTAGTCTTAAATGTAATTAAGCTTAAAAATATTGTTCAATGTCACAAATTACATAATAATATAATTATTATTATTTAATTATATTATTGTGTAATTTACGCTTATATTTCCATGTCTTTGTTCTGGTGTCGAGGCAAAGCGCGGTAATGCCTCCAGAATTCGACAGAAAGTGGAGAACGGAGTGTTAACACTTGGTTCTCTGTGCCTACCCTGCTGTGTGCGAAACACAGCGTCACAGCTTCACACTTTCTTTTTTTTTATTTCCCTAGCCTATACTAACCCAATATTGAACAAAAGCCTCTCAAAATTTTTTCTACTCCGGTTTATTTCGTTTCGTTTTTTTTTTATATATATTATAATCACAAAAAGTAACACATAATCTATTTATACATAAAATATGGCAAATATATATAATTGAAAGTGTCGCTAAGTAGTGTAGAATCTCTGTACTTATTTATTCTCTGGTGTCGAGTGTCTGGTGTCTGGTGGCGAAGAAATGAAAATATAAATCTAAATAAGTATTTTACTTCCTCGAGCGGGGATCGAACCCTCAAATCTCGCGTTATAATCAAACTTTTGTGTAACTGCGCCACTACGGCCTCTTATTAAATACTATTGTTTAATAATTATATAATTTGCTCCACACTTGTTGCTGCTATCAAATACCACAATGTAGGGAAGCGTGTGCTAGGCGTCCATGCTCATTACCGATGCAACACGCAGCGTTACGGACATCACTGGAGTATGAATTGGATATACTCGTATGCGTCTAGGTTCTGGTTCATTTTCCTTACCAGAAGCTTTGATAAGTAAAGTGTAGGATCGAATGTACTTGTGATATGTCTTTAGCTGGTTGATTGATAATTTATTTTAAAACTATATAGAAACTATATAAAACTATATAGAAAAGATATCATAATATATTTATTGTTGTTGCTATTACCTTATCTTTTAAGAAATATCACTTTATATTTATGAAATATGAAGGTATATTTTGTTACAAAAATATATTTACTATGTTTTTTTTAATTATCAGTTATACGTGGCCATTAACTTTTAATGTGAATGATGAAAAAACCAACATATCTTTAAAACATCTGAAAAAGGAATTATTAAGATTTTTTTTATGAAAAAAAAAGTTTCCGAAATTACAAAATAATTTTAATACGATTCACTGTAATTACTTCCTTTAAACAAATCTTATTTCTCTTAAAACACAGCTTTCGTTAAAGGTACGACTACATTCTTTTATTTTCCATTTTTACTCTATTTCAGAGCGAATAATTGAAATTTCTTTCATAATTTCTTTTGGTTTTTTCAATCAATTCAAGTTGGTTTACTCACTGTACCTGTATCAGAATTAATATAACCGTTTCAATTGAGTTGTTGAAATTTTGTTCACATCACAAACTAGAAAGTCTTAAGAAATGTGCTATATTTCATGTATTTAGACTAATTGATTGACTAGCTCTGAAGAGCTCAAAAGTCTTCAAATTAACTGCTGGATGCTTTGATACGTGTTTTGATAAATGAATATAAATTTTAATTATAAAGAAGGTAATTACCTATTTTTGTTTATTTTGTACATTGCTTAATACAAAGTTATATTTTTTTATCGACAGCATACCCTGCTGTCCTTGCAGTTGAATTTATATATATGTACACATACATAAATTCAAACATTTTTTCACACAGTTTTTTATACGCTACGCTAAGAGGCTGCGAAATGGAACGCTCCTGTCTCTCACATATTGTATGCTTTTATCACTGACGTGTATCATTTAAATTAAGAAATAATGAATTATTTTCAAGTAGTTTAGCCAGTTGGTACATTTAAGTTAAACATAAGTTTATATTAAGCGTTACAAGTGACTTGGGATTGTAACGCTTAACCCTAACATATATTTAGATTAAACTTTACAAGTAAATACATACGAGTATATATAAGTTACATCTGTTCATCCCACTAGTATTATACATGTAACCACAGCTTTACTGAAGATGGATGTTGGTTCCACTTTCATGCAAAAACTACAGAGTGAAAATCCGTTACTGCTTATTACAGTAAAGTTTAATGTAAATAGATGAATACATGAGACGTGACGCGCCGACTTCGGAACTATGTCGAATGCAACTGCCTTGCAATATCTGCCCCTGGAGCTAGAACTGCCGGACGCGGGTGACATGAGAACCAATTGTCTAACCACCGAAGCGTCACAGATCTTGCAAAGTGGAGTAGGTTAAGCAGGAAGGCAGACCCTGGCAACATATACCGGGAGTAATGCCAGGAGAAAGAAGATAACTTATATAAGAAAATTTATAATCGCTTATTTAATAAATGAATAATGTTGTAGAAAATTTAGAATAAATATGAAGACTAATTAACCTTAACACGTTCTCCTTAATGACCTTCCACTTGCCTTATTTATATTCCTAAAATATGTATATTTAAGCTCAAAAATGTATTTATTTAATGTTTACAAATTTTATAATGAAGGTCTCCTCCGGCAAATACAGTTTCGACTCAATAGCGTGCAAACAACAATAGTCTGAATGTATCGCAGCGCATTATCGAAAGTGTTTCTTAAACAATTCAGTTTAATTAATCACTTCATCGGTG
>DWGR01002771.1:0-13114 GCA_018247715.1 Heliconius burneyi | reverse complement strand
AAAGGAAAATATTTGAACTACAATCAATGTTATAAAGTACATTTTAAAATATTAAAAAACCAAATAGGAATTAGACATTTTTTTCTTATAATGGATTCTTCATCTATGGTAAGTTTTAACAATGATTCAACTTATCAAACAACAGTAAAAGCTGATTCTAATAATGTAAGTGTGCACGAACTAGCTCTACACGCCATGCGAGATAGATGCTTGCTACTTCAACGTAGAATAAATACACTTGAAACAGACAATATGAGGTTAAAACTTGATATGACTAAAACTGGAGAAAAGTCACCTTATACACCTCTGACAAAAGATGAAAAACTATTGTTACAACAAAAGATAGCTGAACTAAACAAACAAAAATCAACATTATTGCATCATGTGTTTATGGTTTCTTGTGAAAACAAAACTCTGTGGAATAAACTTTCAACTTTAAAAGGAATTGGAAACACTAGTAGAGATCATACTAAACACCCTTTAATTCGGACAAATACATACATACACAGCTCACCCAAGTACAATGCTCAGTATCAAGAAAAGTTTTCAGATTCAAGTCTAGAGGAAATTTCCTTAAAATTAATTAACAGTTATATACAAGAAAAATCACAGTTAGTTGAACAGTATGAACAAATGACCCAGCTTCAAGATATAGAAGATGATATATTAAATGTTGATTCAATAGGATTTACATATATTGAAGACCCTGTGACAGATTCACTTAAAGAAATTCACAGTCAAACTGAAAAATTACAAAATCTAAAGAAAGAACTAACTGAACAGGAAAATAATTTAAAGATAGTCATCTCAAGAATAGAAATGATAATAAAAAGTAAGAATTACTATAATTTCACTTAAAATAATATATATTTATTTTAGCCATTGGTACCCAAACTTAAGTTATTTTTGACCTAGAACATGACACCAGTGTAGATTTAAGGGTTCTTTAAAAATACACTTTAATACTAATCTGTCCAAACTTCGAACTCTTCCGATATCAAATTTGAAATGATTCTACCTACCAATTCAACCTTTGATATTTTAAAAATTAACTTCTTGTTCCAGTCAGGCAAACATTTTTACTAGACTATAGGTAAATTTAATTAACTTATCTACACCAACTGCACATAAATTAACTCTACACCTAATCTTGGTTAATTTTTCAATAAAATCAATGTACTTATTAATTATAAAATCAAATTGAATTAACTCATGAAACTGTTGATATAGAATGTGTATTTTATATATATTTTGTCATTATCAATAATTTTATTACATTAAATCATAGGCACTATTTTACCTTTTTTTTTTGATATCATAATTTTAGATGCTCTTGTAATCTTTTTGACTAGCACAATAAGGAAACATGCAAATTTGAAATTAGTTAGAAGCGGAAGCAATGCAACTCTGACTGCAGGTATAGTGGATTGGGCCTAATATATCTAACAGCCTATTATATAACACAATGCTTGGAATTGAGTCTGTTAATAAAAAAAATGAAATTTACAAAAGCCTTCCTTATAAAAAATATAATATCCAATACAAAAATTATTTTCCAATTTGAACCAATAGTTCCTGTGGTTAACACTTTCAATTACACAAAACTTTAGCTTTGTAATACTATAGTAGATTTTTTGCTGTATAAGCAGAGAAAATCTAACTAATACCGAAGACACTGGTCCCCAATTTGTGCATAATTTTCGAGACTTGACAAGTCTTGTTACCAGAGCGCAAATAAATCTTTTCCTAGTAGGAATCTAACCCACAGACTTCGTGCTTGTGTATTGTGGCCGACAAGGCCTCCTTTTTTTAAAATAGGTTTCCTTTGCCTTCCCTGGGTTTGATTGCCTAACATGCGGGATACAGCATGAAACTAAACAACAATTTAGTATTATTAGAAGGTACGTTTTATTTCACAAAACATACCTTCTGCCGCTTTTAATCATCCCTTTTTAAAAATATGGTCACATTGTATTCTCAATAATACTCTTAATCTACTAGTTCAATATAATATTCTAATTTTCAGATGGATATAGGTGTCCAACCTGTGAAGCAAGTAAAGAAGAATCTGTTACATTTGAACACAAAGAAACTGAGACCAGTGACAGTCTCATTACAAGTGATATTCAATTAGAATCAAGTGCGTGCAATAATGACTGTCTATATGATCAATTAGCAAATAGAATAAATACAGATCAAGAATCTTCTGAACCATATGATAAAATGTGCCCTATTTGTGGTGAAAGATTTACAAAGGACCTAGCATTTGCAGATTTCCAGTCACATGTGGAAAATCACTTTATCAGTAATAATGAAATTGATTCCATAGATAATTTTGATACTATACCTAATTCTCTTGATAATGTTATTTAAATGAATGTCAAAGTTGTTCTTAATAGTTCATATATTACAATAATTGTTATAATTTTTTTTACATATATCATTAGTTATACTTTTGAAAAATGTGCTGCATAAATATTCGTAAATTTTACACTATTTTTTTTAATGTTATTTACATCCTGTTAGCAAAAAGAATGAAACTAGATTATGATTTTTTGTTATATATTCTTATCCTGATTCAGTTTTATAACTTTTCATTAGGTGTAAACATTTGTATTTTAATAAAAGACATTTTAGTGCTATTATTTATTGAAACTTGTCTACTATACTTAAGATTTTTTTATGCCAAATCTATAGGCTTAACATCCTTTGACTCTGATGGTTGCTGTGTTGTCTTTTGCAAAAGATTTTTACTAAACCACTGAGGTCTTTCTTTTTTCATTTCAATTATCCTTTTACCTTTCCAAAATTCCTTAGGCTGAAAATAGTATAAAATATGAATAGAAGTTTATAAATGAATTTATTGTGTATAAGTAAGTATATGGCAAAACTAGACCTCTGGACATGAATGGTGTAAAGTCAAATGTAGACAACATTATTTATTAACAAGCGCACACAGCTATCAGACAATATATGGATGCTATTTCTTCGAGCACAATCATCTTATGTATGTGAATTGCTAAAATCACCAGTTTGAGAAACCAAATGTGACTGTCGAAAAACAAATGCATCCATGTGTCACTGTTTGTTGTTGATTTTGAGATGAAGGCATAATTGGATTGTAGGAGATTAAAGAAACATTCAATTCAAAACAATCATTTGTAAATATGCAATGTAAGTGTAAAGAAAGAGGTATGCAGAGACTGTAGCATTTGGTAATCCATTCTGTCTGAAGACCCCAGTAGGGATACAGATAAGCTAGCGTCACCAGTTCTAGTCTTTAAAATGGAAATGAATTAAAGAAATCAGATCTTGTGTAGCAGCATAAGCACAGCTATACTTAGGTATGACATAGGCTTTATAACAATTCATTATAGTACCATTTAATGTTTTCACAATAATAATAGCAATAAAGTTTAATAAATTTAAATTATTTTATTTGTAATAATCACTATAAATTTCAATGGTGTCAAATGTATGTTACCTCATCGGGAAGATTCTCATTATTGTACAATACTATAACATCATTTTCAATTGGTTTAAGATTCCCAAGTTTTTCTTGAATTTTTTCCTGAATCTCTTTTGTTTCTACTTCTACCTTTCTATAGCAATTGCCTGTGTGCAAATTATTGTAATTCACTAGATTATTTATTTATTATTAATATTCCTGCTTCATGCTGAATCCCACACAGCAGGGTAGGTAGAGGGAACCTAGTATTAATACATTATTCCCCACTTTCCATCGAAATTTAGAGGCATTGCATTTCAAGGAACTTATAGCTGTGCCTTGTTACCAGAGCAAAAAAATGTAAAACAAATGTGTACTGCACCATGTTATCATCCAATATATATATTTAGTACTTGAATATAAATTTAATAGAGAATGAAGTGTCTATAGATCGTATCGATCGTATTTTCTTTGAAAAATGCAAAACACATAGTGTAAATATGATTATTAGGAATATATATTTATATTCTTGAAATAAATCAATTTTCATACCGCAAAGATGTCCACGCTCGTAATTGTGTCCACAATCTGTACATACTGCAATGTTCGTTTTGGGTACAAGCATCTTCCAAACATAGTCTGAATGTCCAAATTTTCTTTTCAATCTCTTTTCTATAGTTCTTCTAAATTTTGGTACAGCCAATAAAAAACCATCACCAACAATATCTTTTATGGAAAATTTGTTTCGTGGTACTGATATTTGCTTTTCATAAACATAGGTTAAGGCCAGTTCTATAAATATAACGATTATATATTTTTAAATCATTATTACATATAATACATAAAATCTGTGTGACATTACTAAAAAGTATTACCTTTAGGCGGAAAACCAAAAGTTTGGAATATGTGTTTTTCTAAATTCTTGAAAATATTTACAATATGAGTAACTCGAGGCAACATTTTTATCTGAAAATAAAAAAAAACTCCTATTTATTTATATATAATTAATTATATTAGCTTTGTTAAGTATTTCCAATTCGAAATAAACCAAGTACCAAATTAGAAGAATGTTTTGATTCTCAAATTAACCTTAAAAAAATCAAACGTACTATGCAACAATTTTAGCTTGACGGTCAAATTTTGACACCATTTCACAGTTTGACAACCACCTTTATCGAAATGATTTTGGCTGTTTAAATGTCAATATGAGCCACAGATTAAAATTTGAAACCCATTCGTATTTATTTATAATAATAATATTATTTGGGTACATTTGATTAAGTATAAGTTATACATTGAAAAGATACTCTTTTAGACGATTTTCAAAAATATTAAGGGATATGGAATGACGTATTTCAGAAGGAAGTTCATTCCAAAGAAATACTTATATTATATATATAATTGAGAATAAAAATATGTTATTTTATGTAAAATTACTGAATGAAATATATATTTTAATATTTTTGATTTTACTGCCTTTTTTAAAGCTATTGACAGATATAACGTAACGAAATAATATACGAACTGACACTGACATATTGCTTTATTACGCATGGCAATCCAAAAAAATGTACAAGATTGACAATCAGCTGTCTTAAGTGGGGAGGAAAAGGCCGATAGCTTATGTGCTATTCGCGTTATGTAGTTCATGTCCTCAAGCGTTTCGTTGCAGTTGTAGCTATGGCGTGTTTAAGTTCGAGTAGGCTTTGTGCTCGTGTTCAGGATAAGTTAATGTGTCAATTCGGACCTAAAGTTAGAAGGCAGACTGTATTTGTGAAACTGAAACCTCCTGGACCCTCTTCGATGCGGATATTTGGAAAGACCTGTCAGGTTAGATAATTTTTAAGCTTATGTTTTTTCATTTTTATACCTCATTTCATAAAAAATATATTTAAAATACAAAATTTTTAAAACGCCTTTTAAATTACATACAATTTATAACAATAGCAATCTTTACTGACTAACAAGACTTTTTACATAACAGCATGACATTAACCTATAAATCAGCTGATCCATTCAGTTCACTTTAAAAACAAACATATATTTTAAACATAAATATCAAAAAATATACATAGAAACAAAAATATTTTAATAAAAACTAAAAGTGAAATCATCACAAGTCTCTGCGGCCAGTAGGTCATTTCGCGGCACAGGTTTGTTGGGTTTACCCTGATTTTTCACTGCTATTCAAACTTTTACTTTCGTCAAATAATATATAACTTCACTAAAATCAAAGAGAGATCTTAATTTAAAATACCAGAACTTACAAGCTAACACTTTTTTAAGTGTGTTTTAATTTATAATTTAGTTGTTGTTTCCTCAATTGGTCGAAGTGCAGTAATAATGAGCTGATTGTAGCTTACAGAAGGCAAATTCGCGTTGAGCGCTATTGCCGTGTGTTAAAGCCGCGTACCGTTTCGTGCTTTCTCGTACGGCGTGCTAGCGTGCAATGTAAATCTTGACGAGTCACAAAACTTTCTAAGCAACAATTATGTGAATATGACATTAATATTTCATTTCTATATTTTGCGCAGTTTATTTATAAAACAACTTTAAATTTACCTA
Source organism: Heliconius burneyi (assembly GCA_018247715.1). Taxonomy (NCBI): domain Eukaryota; kingdom Metazoa; phylum Arthropoda; class Insecta; order Lepidoptera; family Nymphalidae; genus Heliconius; species Heliconius burneyi. Next base: position 7,101 of record DWGR01002771.1, on the reverse strand, counting down.
TTTTGTTTTATGACTATCGTCGATATGTTATGATGAAATAAAAAGTAACGCCTTAATCAAAATAACTAAACTGAAATGTAGAACTAACAAGATTTTTTCAAGATTTTACGAAATATTATTAGATTAGAAGATTCCCTTAAGTATTTCAACCACGTAACATTGAGATTGAAAATAGTGTTGTAAGTCGAAAATAACATATGCGACGTATGCCTTACAACAAACTCTTATACAATGATGTCGACTGAACAAATAGTTATGTGTTCCGCATTTCTAGTGACCATCGTTGATCGTTTACGCAGGACGTTACGTGTCACGCTATTCAGTTCATATCTTTACTTACACCAATAAAATTTTAAATTAATTAAAATTATTATAAGTATAACGACATTTATTGCCAAGCCTATACACCTGTTAAGTGACAAGTTTGAATAAGCCTATCGAAATATAGGAGTAAACATTATTTTATAATTTATTAAAATGTATATAGATTTTATTATTATGAACCAACCAACAAATACGATAAGTAAAAACATCTGCTGAAAGCCTCTTAGAACTGTAGAGAATTATTTTCGTAATTTAGAAACCGTTTTCGCAAAACATATTAAACTTTCTCTAGCAGCCGCTAACGAGAACTACATTATTTTAATTTGCCGAATTTTTCATTAGAAATGTACATAATTCTAATATTTTATAAATATTGCCAGTTAATACTTGCAAAGGCTTCTAGTAATACTTATAATAGATTTTTATATATGTAATATAATGAAAAGTATATCAACCTTAATGTAAGTGAAACTAAATTATCAGAAGAGCAAAATGAGTGGGAACTGAGAATTCACATTTATTTTACTTATATGACGTATCCATGTCGTCTCTACTTCAATCAATATATTTAACTTCATACTTTTACAATAATTCATCACATTGTACAGTTGTCTACATGACAATAAAAAAAATATTAAAAAATAAAATAAAATAATGGGGAATGGAGTGTCTTAACACTACGCTCCCTCTGCCTACCCTGTTGTATGCAGGATACAACGTGATGCTAAAAAAATATTTACAAAATTAAAATAAAATTTAATGATAAAAATAAAATAATTAGGAATAAAGATATCAGATTTGGTTTTGTTTCCCGTTTTCATGTCTATTTTACACTGATGCATGAGGCAGGAGACTAGTGAATGTGATAACCAAATTTGAAAGATATTCTATTTAAAAATGATTTTACGTCAAGGTAGCAATAGATGTGGTCACTGAGGCACCAGTTACTAAACGTCCTTGCAACCACTAACGCTCAGCCCGCTGCCATTGAGTAAGTCGTTGCCGTTTCGTTCGTTTCTTGCAAACAATGGACTCATCATCAGTAACTGGAAGCAATTAATAATTGCAGTTTTATAGGTCTATGACGTTAAATATAATTTCATGTAATTTTGTCTTTCTGTTTGTTATGTACCTAAATTTATTTACTGACATGATCTTTCTTTTTAAATTTGTGTTTTTGTATAAATATTTTAAACGTAGCAATTTAAATTATTCTTCTACTAGATACCCACACGCAGCTTTGCCCGCTTGAACTTCATAATCCGAATTGCTTTTGCGTTATACGTATGTACATTTTTCACGATAAGGTATATATATGTTGGCAGCGCCAAACGCCTTTATACTTCTAATTTGAACATTTTGAATATCTATCGAAATGCCCATAATAAGTTTTTATTGTTTTGTAAATAAAAAAAATACAATCTATGTTAATATTTATTTTGAAACGCAAAGTATCGGATTAGATATTTTTATAAATGTGTTATATTTATTACAATAGATTATTTTCACTTATTTAATATACTACTACGTGTATTGTTCCATAGAGCAGCTGGCGATTTATTCTAAGAGTTACATTATAACTTTTTTACATATTTTTCTATTTTTTTTTGTAAAATACCAATAGTGATTACAGCGGAGGGGAAGAAAGCAGTTTTTAATTAAAATTTATTAAGCATGTTTACTTTTTTTTAAAATATTTTTTTAAAACGATCCATTAGACTAATAAATTATTGGTTCATAATTTACATTATGCTTAAATCTACTTTTTTACGAGACAACATCAACAAATTATGTACCTTAGGGTTTAGAGATTACTCTTCTCTCGACTATAGCAACTATGTCCCCGAAACTTAAATATCTAAAACCTTCTTTCACTTTAAATAAATACCGTTGCTTAGAATTGCTTTGTAATTAGATTTTCGTACTTTTTTGTATCAAGTAAACGAATTAAATCTTTACTGTGCGATTATCTTTACGAAATATGCCATTGTGGAATATTTGCATATCTTTTTAAGATTATATTCTGGAAAGCGACTGCTACAAAAATTTTCATCTTCTATTTCGACCTCTTTAAACTTCTTAAATCTTTCGCATTTATAGGTTTACCTCATAATTTGTGACCATTATGATATTGGATGGTGCAACAAAAAACTTTATTTTGATAACGTAGCATATCTGATATTGAAAACTATAAAGCAACTACTTTGAAGCAGTTAAATCTGCTTACAATAAGCTTATAGTGAAAAGTATTGTACATATATTTGTAAGTTAAAAAGAAATGCAGGATAAAGTTGATATTATTATTGTACATAAAAACATTGGAAAATATAATCTGTTATTCATATAGTGATAACTTATATTTCAATATTAATTTTATATTAATTCCTAAATAAAAATAAATAAATCAGCTTCACGCTGTATCCCGCACACAGCAGGGTAGGCAGAGGGTACCTACTATTAAGACACTCCGTTCCCCACTTTCTGCCGAATTCTGGAAGCATTGCGTGTTGAGTGGCAGAACTCAATGCCGCGCGTTGCCTCGACACCAGAGCGAAGAAATTGAAATATAAACGTAAATAAATATTTCACTTTCTCGAGGGGATCGAACCTACAACCGTCACGTGACAGTCACACCCTTGTGCCGCTGCGCCACGTCGGCATCTACTAATTCCTATTAGAGATCAAAACGATTTTACTAATGAGATGATATCAACATTTTCAAATTATTATATAGGATATCAAGTTAAATCAAGTCATTACTGTTTTGAGAGCGTGACCGTACCATATTTTGTAATGCACGCAAATAGTGGGCATGGTACAATACTGCAATGTATAAATATATAAATGATAATAACTATGTATTAGTTTTAATATATTAATTTTATATTTAATACATTTATCAGCTTCACGCTGTATCCCGCACACAACAGGGTAGGCAGAGGGAATCTAGTGTTAAGGCACGCCGTTCCTCACTTTCTGCCATATTCTGGAGGCATTGCGTGTTTAGTTCTGCCTGGTATCCTGGTATCGACCAGAGCGAAGAAATGGAAATATAAATAAATATTTCATCTCTTCGAGTGGGGATCGAACCCACAACCAGTCGGTTTTACAGTCACACCTTGTGCCCCTGCGCCACGACTGACCTCTTTTTTTACCTTTATATAATTTAAAGAATATTTCATCCCATTAAAAATATTTCCATATAAAATGTTATCAAGACGACGACGCTCGCACTGAAAATTTGTCACATTTCATGTAGAGCAAAGTTTCTTACTCTACTCGCCTCAACTGTACAAGCCTTAACTTCACAAAATCTAACGTTATTTCAAATGTGTGCCTTGGCTTGTTATTATTAATATCTTAACGATGATGAAAGAATTGTGGTGATGGAGTATGTAGAGTTGGAAACTTGACTCTACATAAAATGTGCTAAGTTTTTGACAGTGCGAGCTTCATCTTCGCAACATTTCACATTAAAATATTTATGGTATTTAATTAAATTTAATAAGATCGTAAGATTGCATGCAGCAAGACGTTAGATCAATTTTTTTTGTGATTGTGACTAAATAGAAGTGATAAAAAAGCTTTTGTACATATATGTATTTGTATAAATTAAATATACATCAGTTATAGATGTTTTATTTAATCTTTTACGTCATTTGATGGAGCTTTACTTTCTTAAGGTCAGATGTATAATTCTTATTTAAATTCATTTCCCTGACTGTAAAGGATATTGTTAAACGACATGTGTACTCTACCTACAACAACCCACAATGTGAAATGTTCTTCCCCGTAATAACAATATTTACAATCTCGATCATTATTTTTTTTTTTACCTTGGGCACAAAATTATTATTTGTTTATTTTTTTTGTTTAATTCATATAGTATTTCATAAGAGAGTTACGTTTTTTTAATATTGTTAAAATGTAATAGATAAAAGCTTATTTTTGATAATATGTCATCAGGGTCCCTATACTTATATGTCCAAAACTAATGAATCCACTCACTAAGAAAACTTTATAAGAGCAATTGTCAATTAAGTTTAGTATATTTATGTATATACATTTGTAAAATATATAAGAACAAGCACAGTTAACATCTTTTTTTATTTAATATTAAACAAAGAGTAGGTACTTTTTCTAAGAGACGAGAATATAAAAGTGCAATAAAATATCCAAGGATGACCTTTAATGTCAAAAGTATTTTTCCCCAACACGGAAGCAGTAAAGAATGTTACCTGGTGAAATTAATATCTTCATTGACGTAAATAATTGTCAACGGAGTGAAATTAAAAATAACTCATCTTTTTTGTATAATAAAACATAGTGAATATTTTATGAAGAATTTCAAGGCTGTCTCTTGGACAATTATGGTTTTTTTATTTACATTTATTATTATAAATAAATGCATATAAATAAATGCTAGTAGCACATATTAAGTAAATTTCCTTTAGTTTTTAAAAAAATCGAATCAAATCAGCTTCACGCTGTATGTCGCACACAGCAGCAGCGTAGGCAGAGGAACCTAGTATTAAGATACTCTGATTAATTCAACGACGCGCTTTGCCTCGACACCAAAGCGAAAAAATGAAAATATATGCTGTTTTCACATTTCGTTAATTTTGGTTATTTTATGAAGAAAACTGTTATGTTATTTTGTGTAAATGTAATCTGTAATGTTATTTTGTGAGGGAAAATACAGTAAGATAGAAGATATGCAGATCTGTTAGAAAATGAAATGGCGACATACCTTTAACGAGGCTGAAAATAACAATTCTTATTACTATGCTTATAAATTATCAATGAATTAATAAATTTATTAACGTTTTTGAATTATCTTCTGTAAAAATAAAATTTGTAATATGGAAAACGATCAATAAAATATTTTTGCTTGCTTTATTATCTACTTAAACTTAAATATACCTTATGATATTGGGAACATTACTCAAATTTAATAGTAAAGCAATGCACGATTTTTATTTTTATATATACATTCGAAAGCAATAATTTTGCTGAAATTAGTTTTCTAATTCCCAAAACGTGAGTGATGTATAAAAATAATATAAAATTTCATTATTGTTATATGATTTCGTGTACGAATTGTATAATATGTACTAAACATATTAATTATATAGAATTAGTAAAATATATAGATAAATAGATAGATAGATAAATATTTATAATTAGTAAAGAAACAATTAATCAAAATGTTTAAGGAATTGATTACATAGTGGCATTTATTAGAAGCAATCGTACGTGTCAATCGCTAGGCTTCTATTTTAAGTATTGCAGGGCAGCAGCGTTTACTTTCTACCGTATTAATTGTTATGTGCGGCGGAGTTTGACACATGCAATTTTACGTGCGGCAATGTTAAACGTCATTTGGGATTGCTTTTTTTTAAAATATTTTTTTGTATAAAAAAAAGAAAGCATAACTTTGTATGGACCGTGATAACTTCTCAATTTAGTGGTCTCGTTCTCGCTAAACTCAAACACTTTTTTCTTGAAATTTTTATTAGTTTTACTATTAAGATTTAAACAATAAAGCTGCTGCTAAATGCTTAGAATTTAACAAAAATATTTATTAATAAAATAACAACATACTATGTCTTAAAAGTACAATTTCTACTGTTACGATTTACTGCATATTGATTGGTATTACGCTGTATGAATAATATTGTAGAATCGAATAGCCAATAAATATAATTCGTTCTTACCTGTGGTACACAGAAATCCAAAATGCTGTGATAAAATCCAACATTTTATTTTGCGCGTCCAATGGGGTCTACTAGATCATTGATTCTTTACAGTGTTCCCTAAAAAATGGATTATGTTAAAATGATATTCTGTAATAGAGACGGTCTCTGTGCTCTCCGCAGCGGCACAAGAGTGTTCAATACCCTCTCGAGGAAATTTCATTTCCCATTTAATATTTCAATTTCTTCGCTCTGGTGTCGAGGCAAAGTGCGTCATTGAGTTCCGCCATGTAAAAATGGAGAACGGGGTCTTTTAACTTTCTTAGGTCTCTTTAAGGTTCTTTCTGCCTACCCGGCTGTTTGCGGGATACCTGAAACTCAAACCACTAAATTGTTTTAACAGTATTGTTAAAACAATATAAATGTATAAATAAATAATATAATAATATTATTAAATGTATAATGTATGTTTGTGTATGTATGTATTAATGTTGTTTTTATATATACAGTCTAACTAAATACCGTTTGTGACGTGTGAGAAATCACTTAAGTTTTAATTAATATGCTACCCATAAGCTCCAAGACGAATTTATGTCATAGCTAAGTAGTTAATCGTATTAGTATTTACATTTTGGCACTTCATTTGCTTTTCGGCCATCTTTGTTTGTATTGTGTATAGATACGTGTGACGGATCCTCAGCATTCAATGATACGCAGCATTCAATGATATGAAACGTATGAATGGCAGATTGATTCATAAGTTACATATTAATTACGTAAGTAATACTGAGTAGGAGGTGAAATAAATTAAATATACTTAAATGTTTTATAAATTTAATAAACTAAGATTTTGTTGAAATAAATTTGCTTCCGTAGAGCTTTTTATGAAATTATTAACTGCTTTAGTTAATATGATAACATATCTAGTCTATTTTTTTTATAATGGCCTATTATGTCTTTTGAGACCGTCGTGGCGCAGCGGCACAAGGTGTGACCGTAACGCGACGGTTGTGAGTTCGATTCCCACTCGAGGAAGCGAAATATTTATTAAATTTATATTTCTATTTCTTCGCCTTGGTGT
>DWGR01002770.1:0-13119 GCA_018247715.1 Heliconius burneyi | reverse complement strand
GGAAAAAGATAAAATCTTTTTGTTTCTTTTAAGTTTTTAGAACTGTAAGCACTTATGATTTTAACAGAGATGTATTACTAATTTAAGAGCTAAATGTCTTATACCATCAGGATATCAATTAGGACTAACAGAAGCACATTTTTAATTTAATTTTCGGAATTTAACCCCACTTTTTAATTTTAGTTTTCAAAAATTGGTCGTCGAGGCCGTCGTGGCACAGCGGCACAAAGGTGAGACTGTAACGTGACGGTTGTGGGCTTGATCCCCACTCGAGGAAGTGAAATATTTATTTACGTTTATATTTCCCGTTCTTCGCGCTGGTGTCGAGGCAAAGCGTAGCGTTGAGTTCTGCCAATCAACACGCAATGCCTCCAGAATTCGGCAGAGATGGCGCAGGGTGTCTTAACACTAGGTTCCCTCTGCCTACCCTGCTGTGTAGGGAATACAGCGTGAAGCGGATTTGATTTGTTTTTTTTTTTTCAAAAATTCTTGTTTCATTTCTCAATGTCGGAATATCATAAAATTAGCTTCACTATAAAGCAAAGTAAGCATACTGATCCCCAATTTGCATCCGCAGTACAAAATGCCGCTGTGAAATCAATAAAAATATGAATAAGTAAAAAATATCTCTTATTTTAATAAAACATTAAGAAAAATAAATAGCCTCAGACATCAGTCACCTAAAGCAATTCAAAATCAAATTCAAATACAAACACAGACAGAGCTATCTGCAATAAATTCGTAATTATACTTCAGGAGCAAACATTCTGTCATTAATTTTCGATTCGAAAATTTAAATGGAACTATGAGATTCTATCAATTTCAAGAACCATCATTAACAGACAGCGAACTTTAAATAGTTTCAAGTTAGATCGATGTTTACACGAAACTTCTTACTTTGTAAGAATAATAGAGTACTTTGGAATATTTCAAAATGTATCTTATCCTAAAATGTTATCTTTTCTTTATTAACATACTATTGTTTCGTCCGTGGCTTCGTCCGCGGTGCCTTCGTAAATATGTCTATTTTTACTCCACAGCTCTATGCAAATGTGTGTAATGTGCTTATGAGTCATCAACATCCACCTAAATTTCATATTCATAAGGCTCCTTGTGAAGATTAAATTAGTTAAAGGAAATGTACCGACTAAGCTATTGGGCTTTATATTCGTCTTACAAAATATACATATTATGCGCATAAGCCTTCATTTCGAATAAGTGTCTATTAACACAAATATATTTAAAACACGGCTATTTATATCAGGGGAAGCGCGGCGTTGAACTCCGCCACTCAACATACCAACCTCAACCATTCAGCGAAAAAAATCTATCTGAATTTTACCAGAAAATATAAAAAAATCTTAAAAAGTATTTTATAAAATTACTTTAATTAAAGAAGTAAATCCATTAAAGTAAAAGCTTATTAGCGCTTTGAAGTTAGCGTCTCAGAAACTCTAGAAGTAAGCATTCTACAGCTGCTATGTTTTAATTGTAATCTACTTTAAAAGAATATTTATTTACTCACGCAAATAAAAGTACGTAAATGTAATCATACTCAGCTTAAATAAAACATAAAAGTAAGTGATCTGCTAACAAATCTTATCTTTAAAACCTAAAATTGAGTGATCTGGCACTCAATTCTTCTTCAAGCCATACTTAAAATTGAAAATAAAGAATTTCTTATGTTCTCCATTTAACGGTTCTCCAATCGAAAGTAAAGAAGTAAGTAGGTACCGTTTTATCTTCGTAAATCTCTTGCATTACAGAACATTCTTTAGCCAATTGTCGTGAACTCGACTATAGAGATCAATTAGAATAATAAAATAATAGAAAATTATACTCAATTCAATTGTTTTTTTTAGCTTAACAGTATATCTGTATGTAGCGGGCAGGTAGTGGCCCTAGTGTTAAAACATTTCGGTCCTAATGCATGGTCTGATTTTCTAGACATATATCTTTCAGGGGGTCTAAACGCCTGTGTCTTTTTACCAGAGTGGAGATGAAAACTAAAAATAATTTATTCCGAATGGGAATCGAAACCCACAACCATCTCCTATACGGATAAAAAAGACCTTGTTAATAGAAAAACAATGTTTATAACAAAATTGCATTTAATTGTTCGGTTCAATAAGACTCGTTCAGTATCCGGATTGAATGGAAGACAAACAAAGCGAGTCAGCGGTCACCGAACAATTTAAATAACGGAAGCTATTTCACTGTAATTTTTTGTTTGCTGTTTAATTTTATACCCCATCAGATATTTTATTTGCTATATTTCCTTTGTAAATACTATTTTGCTTTGTTTTTTTTAGCAGCATATGTAAAGGCAATGACAAATAGAAATCAAAGCCATATTCCAATATATTTATATTTGTGTAGGTATTTTTTGTATCAAATAAAAAAAACAGCTTTCACATTGTATGGTGGGTAGAGCCTACTGAACCTAACCTACTGTTAAGAACCCGTTACCTATATTCTGCCTAATTTTATAAGACGGAATTCAACGCTGCGCTTCTTGCTATGGAGAGGAAAAGATAATAAATTAAACTCAAATGAGAAAACGAATCAACAGCCGTCGCGCTTATAGTCAGGCCCTTTGCCCTTCCACCACTAAGGCGTCTAAAACAAATTTTACTCCTTTAAACTAAAAAGTATAAATATGAATAAAAAGCTCCACCTTATAATAAAGAAAATTTAAAGAAAACCAGGTCAAATCGTTAGTAAAAATTATATAGGTTATAGAAAAAGTCATTATCACTCGAGGTCCACATACATTTCTTTGAAGTCATCCCAAACGTACTTTCTGTGGAGCACACGCCACTGTGCGACACAAAGGAGATGGAACGGTCGAAACAGCGAGTTCTAAAGCGCTAGCTTTACGATGCAAACATAGTGTTTTGTTGTTTGGCCTAATTGAATAACTTGGTGATATGAAAATATATGTAGTTTATATACCTATATTAATATTATAAGAAGGAAGTGGTGGAAGAGTCGCGAAAATCTTAGGAACCAGTAGTCAAACAGGTAATGATCATTAGAATGGCTGTTTTAATCCTTCAAGCGATGTAGTATCTAATTGATCTTGACCTCATCAAGACCTCTATGACTCAAGTCCTTCATGAATACAACCTATTCAGTCAATTTTCTTACCTAGGAGTAGCAATTAGAGTTTACCATTCGAGTGAAGATTCGTAATTATTTTAAATTATTAAGAGAGGGACGCGAAGCCAAGAATAAAAGCTAATACCTACTTAACAAAATAGAGAATTATAGATACAATAAGATCTAGAGTTGAGAAAGTTGAGAAAGAATAGAGTAGACTAATATAAAAATCAGCTTCACGCTGTATCTCGCATACACCAGGGTATGTAGAGGGAACCTTGTGTTCGGACACTCCGTTCCCCGTTTTCCGCCGAATTCAAGAGACATTGCGTGTTAAATGGATGTATAACAGACCGAGCGTGACGTTGAGTTCCACCGGTCAACACGCACTGCCTCTAGAATTTGACGGAAAGTGGGGAATGGAGTGTCTTAACACTAGACCTACCATGCTGTGTTTGGAATCAGCGTGAAGGTGCGTAAATTTTTAATTTATTATGAAACGTTAACTTTAAGGAATATACTGTATTATTAGTTAATTATTTGCTAAGTTAGCTGTCTATGTTAATGGTAAAGCCGTCGATTATACATACGAGTACGAGTCTCCAATTCGACTTAAAGGGAGATGTGACGGTCGGAACTCTACGTACTATAAAGCGCTCGCTTTACGATGCAAACGTCCCAGTGTCAGGGTGGTTGGTGCAAGGTGGAAATTTTTAGATCCTTGTTTCTTTCTCATTTTGATGTAGCTTGATGAGAAAATATGGCTTAATGGTTAGAGTGCTTGAATTGTTTCCAAGAAGCGCGAGTTCAACTCCCACTACCATATTTTTTTACTTTTTCTTAATAAATATTTTTCTTATCTAAGAGTGCAATAAACTTTTGTTGCAAGTTCAATAAAATTCTTAAAGTTATAATACTTTCAAGATTTTTTTGATTTTTTACTCAATTTTTGAAATTTTTTAAAATGTGTTCTTTTTTATTGAAAGTTATAAAATTTTTTGTAATTGACAAAACGATAGTTTATGCACATTTTTTTTTGTGTGCGCTGCGCCACACCGGCGCGGCGTCTGACTGTAAACATGACGATTGTTACGATTCAGTGTCTCGCTCTGGTAACAAGTACCTTTTGGTTGCTCTGACTTAGAAGCTTGTTTTAAGTTTGTGTGCCCCAAAGAACCGTAGAATTAAATATTTGATAATAATTTCAGCTAATACACCTCGTAATCTTGAGATAAATTGTTTGGACAGACGGACACCAAAGCGTCCGTTTGTTTCTTTTGAGGTACAGAACCTTAAAAACCGTTTCAAAAATGATCAAACTTTCAGCATTACTAAAATTTACAGTATTACTGTCCCAAAACTTGGACCGCACACCAAATTTAGCAATAGCAGTTTCCACACGCTGCAATTGACCGCTCCGAGCTTACAACGACAATGTAAGTGATTGCAGGATGTGGCTCCAGGACCTCGCAAACTTCTGTTCGTGTGCACTTTACTGTGTCATATAAATATCAATAGTTTATTGCTTATTCATTTTTTTTAGCTTCCTCTTGGATGAAATTTTGACTGGGATTAGGTAAATTTTGTAATTCTGTATACTGATGGTGACTCTGTAAGCTCAATAGTTGTGACTTCGTATTCTACTGTGAGGGATCAATATTTATAATGGCTCGCTCTGGTAATAAGACAAAGAGTGGTGCTCAGTTCCGATATTCGAAAATATTAGTCCGAGAATTGAACTGAATGTGAGTAATTGCGTTTTTCTGTGTCTTAACACTAAATTCTCTTTGCCTATCTGCTTATGCGGGTTTAAAACGTGAAATTGATGTAATGCCAACTCCTCATAAGACTAAAAGTCTAAAGAGACAATATACGTTTAATTAAATATCTATGTTATAACAACCTAAAGGTCACACTTACCCTAAAATTTTGTCTTGACTTGGCAAGAATCGATGTCTTGGTTACTTCTATTTCTTTTCATTGATTATCTATTGAAGCTATAGAGGCCCATCTTGGCTCAGAGGAACAAGCGTGCGACTGTTAACTGATTGTGGGTTCGATCTCCGACTTAGGAAATATTTAATATTTTCATTTCCTCGGCCTGGTAACGAAACAAGCGTTGCGTTGGGTTCCGCCACTCAACACACATAGACTCGAAAATTCGGGGAAAAGAGCGTAAACAGAAGTGTCTTAACACTAGGTTCCTTCTGCTTTTTCTAATGTGTACTACACAGAAAGTTAAAAATATAATCCAAATACTAAAATGAGGTAGGAATGGTTATATTAGTAATTTTCTAGTATGAACATCTAACTTTGATTCCACCAGCACACTACATACTCGTATAAGTTGTAAGTTGTGTCGAGGCCAATCGATGGCAAAACTTAAATTGTATGCCACGAGTCGAGTCGTAAAATAAAGAAGTTCTTGTACTTAAAATTACATAAAAATTGTCTTTTACGATACAACGGCAATAAATTTTATTACAGTTATTCTTTGAGAGAAGCTTTTATTGCCTTCAAAGTTATGATCTGGATAAATATAGATGGTAATGCCATGCTTTGGATTTGAATGAATGTTTAATAAGACCGTTGTGGCGCAGTAGCACAGCATCTGACTATGACGCGACGACTATGAGTTCGACCTCATACCTTTCGACCTTATCTGTTGGAGAGCAAAGCCCAGCGTTGAGCTCCTGCACTCAAATAATCGACGTTAGATTTAATTTCTTTCATAAGGATCATGTTTTAGTTAGAAATCTTATGAGGCTAGGCTTCGAGGTCACAATTGAGCTCTTTTATTTTTTTATCTGTAACGACTGATATTTAAAACTGATTATATCACTGCAGCCTATCAAGGTTACAAATTGTTCTTTTACAACTTTTTTTAAATATTATTTCAATCTTCATAAAATAATTAAAATTTAATCAGCTTCACGTTGTATCCCGCACATCAGGGTAGGCAGAGGGGACCTTGTGTTAAAACACTCCGTTTTACACTTTCTGCGGAATTCTGGAGTGCGTGTGGAGTGGCAGAACTCAAGGCCTAGCGGCCTTGAGGCCTTTCCTCGACACCAAAACGAAAAAATGGAAATATAAACGTAAATAAATAATTACGTCCTCGAGTGGGGATCGAACCCATAAATGTCGCGTTACAGTCACACACTTGTTCCGCTGAACTACGACAGCCTCATAAAATAATGATGTCATGTCATAGAGGCGGAGTAGTTAATTTGAGAAAAAAAAATTACAAACGCTGACCCAACTGTTTGGCTGTCTTTTTCCAGTTTTCTTCTGAACACTGAATTTAAAAATCATTGAACGTATATGGGAGTTATTTGAATAAATATAGACCTCGCCTACTTACGGGCCACCGTCATACAATCAAATTATACTCTAAAATCTATTACTGAAAAATTATCTCTGTATTATTACCAAAAAATGTATACTAAAATAAAAAATATTGTATATTTTACACGTTCTCCCAATCCCCATTGTCCCGAACAGGTGTAGTTGCCATTTGCGAAATGTGATGACGTTTTGAACGACAATTTTCACGATTTAAGCGCTATATCACTATGTGGACTATTTTACACGTTGTTATAGTCTTTATAAACATGGAAATAAGGCATCGTTTTCTAAAGCAAAGTTATATTAATTGTTGTTTTTGCCTAATTTTTATATTTATTTCTTGTTTGTATTTATATAATAAGGATATTTAAAGCTTCTTGAATAATTTAAAAGTTAGTATTATTTATTCTATATTAGAACAAGTATGTCCCTTTTTTATTAAAAGTTGTATTTTTTAATTATGTTATCAATATAAATGTCACTTAACAAAAAAAATGTCAGTTTTCTAAATTCGAATCGATGATCTATAAAACCTATTGAATTCGCAATAATCCACATTTAATTAGCAGATCAAGAGATCGTATGAAATAAGAAATTAAAATATAGCATAGCTTTATATAAGTATTCTTCCAGTCAAGGTAAGAAATAAGAACATTTAGTAAATGTATGTATAACAATAAATCTCTCAATAGACAATAAGGCTACAAAGCTGTCCATTCGAACCTATACCTTAGAACAAAATGTTGACTGGAACTGTTGTCTGGACTGGAACACGCTTTTAACATATTATTATTATTGTATTATTGGATCGAGTTGTAACTGCGTAATAAAAGCTATGAATCTGAATTACACGCAACTTAACCCATTATTACTTTATCTTGAGCCTGTCGTGGCCCAGTCCCTATTGGGGCCACCCACACAGTGGGTGTGACTGTAACACGACTGTTGTGTGTTCGATCCCCACTCGAGGGAGTGAAATATTTATTTACGTTTATATTTCTATTTCTTCGCTCTGGTGTCGAGGCAAAGCGCGACGTTGAGTTCTGCCACTTAACACGAACCAGAAATAAATAAAAATGAAAGTTGATCTATTCGTTCTGTTTGGCCCTAATAAAGTTTTAAATCTATTATTGTAAGACAATTGTGTGAGAGTGACGATATTTTACAGAAAATAAAATAATAATACCCACATAATTATTTATAAAAGGTGAGGGAACGTCTATAAAAAGTGACGTTTTTGATGGATTGAGTCAGGACGTCGTTAGTCTGCCACCCAGAAGGTCTAAATCTAAGACGGTGTTTAAGTATTTAAAATCAGTGTCAGTGCTGAAACCTCCGATAAAAATCATGCATTGCAAGAAACAGTGTAAAGTGTAAAATGTGAAAAAAGAACAATAAATGTGGTTATTAAGTACTATCTTATACTTTTCTCCTGACATGTTAACATTATGAAGTTTGTTAGAAGATATTTTTTTCTTATCTTCTTTCTTTTTCACACGTAATAACAGATGATATCAAAAAACTTTTTTAACTATTCGTATAAGATGGTCACTGCTCATTAAGAGTCGGAACATAACACCGCGCTCTATTAAAATAAAGTACAATTGATGCCATTTATCTACATCCACACATCAATCCCTATAATATAAATAACATAAAAGTGGTATAGGTAAGAATGAGTGTATAGGGAGTGATTCGCGTGCCGTTAACAAAAACGTGCAATCTGTATGGATTATACCGCAGCTAACGGAAACACAATAAATTTGTCTGTTTGTTCTTCATTGGCTGCTTTGCTTTTTTTATATATATATATTTTGCTTCACGCTGTATCCTGAAATTAACAGTATCGGCAGAGGGATGTACCTGGGTACATAGTATTGAGATATTTCGTTCCCATTGATACTTCCGTTTCTCACTTTGCGCGGAATATTTGAGGCATTACCAAAACGAGGAAATGACGACATTAAATATTTCATTTGCTCGAATGGGAATCGAATCCACAACCTGTCGCGTTTACAGTGCCTTACGACAAGTCTGGTATTTGTTCTTTTTAATAATATTTTGCATGAGGCCAATGGGCCGCAGTTTATAGCTTTTGAATGTAAGTGTTAAGTATATATCGGGATATATCGTTAGACTGTAAACGTGTCGTGAAATATTTTTTTTCAATTTCCCGTTCTTTAAGGTAAGGTAAAACGCGGCGTTAAATTCCGCTAATCAACAAGAAATATCTTAAGTATTTGCCTATCCTGCTATGCTTAATAATACTATTTATACAGTACAAATAAAACTTGAAAAATTTCTCATCAAGTTAAAATATATTTCTAATGGACGAGAAAGTAAGTTAAGCGTAAATAGTGAACCGCAAGGAATACTTAACTTAAATGATACTTTAAATGCAAGTGTTTTAAAAAGCAAGTAGAATTGAGATGTCGATAAATTGCCACTTTGAAATAAATAGCTCGGTTGTGAAATGTTTTTCTATATCCTCTCCAAGGCATGTCTGAGAGATTGTGGATTGAATCTTTCTTTTAAATTTTCATATATGAAATATTTATAGTTTTATGGTTTGTTTAAGCAGAGGTAACATTTCTGTTCTTCCCTTTCCGAATTCTAGAGACATAGCGTGTTTAGTGGCGCAACTTAACTTCGCGCTGTGCCTCTTCACCGGAACGAGGAAATTAAAAAATATATATTTCATTTCCCTGAGTAGAAATCGATCCCAGGTTGATGTTAGTGAACAAGTAGTGAAGTAAAAGAGGTACGCAGACACCATATGATTTGGCCCCGTTTTCTGGGGTCTCCCACCAAAAAAGTTTTTTATATATTGTGACAATAAGGTATCCGGAAATTGTAAATGAAACAAAAAGTGTTAATTTATTCATCAAAATTTATTTTGTTTGTAACACAAAATTAAAAAATAAAATAAAAAATATATTTATTTTAGTTTCACTTTTTCATCTAACTAGGTACAAAGTAATGAGACCACCCTAGTTAGTAACTAGTATGTATGTATGTAAAATTTAATGCAAACTCTTTGTTCAATTATTGGATTCATTTTAAAAATCGCCGCGCACTACTGAGGTGTGTTTACTAAGCTGAGTGCTGTCAACTAACTAGCTGCCAGATCGCGCTAAAAATTGGTATCAGAGGTCAGCACAGTGCTACCAACTTACAAAAAACATATAGTTAACGCGCGACTTTTAAATTGAAATTTCTGGATACCTAATTGTCACCATGTATACAGGATACAACGTCAACCTAAAAAAATATAATTAAAATGATATCATGATTTTTGTCAACCATCCCCTACACTACATTCCCCTCGATCTACTTAGTATTGGGTAACGGGATCACTCATAAACCTTCACTTTATATGATCTAAGTACACCGAGAGTTCACCGATACATTTTGAATATCCAATAGTCACGTACTTGCCGTGTGTTAGGCGTTTGAATTATTTAACTGTCTTCTGTGCGCTGTAGCTGGAGCGGCGGTGTTGTAAATATTTTTAACAAGCTAAGACATGTTGTTGTACATAACTTTTTTCATGCTATAAAGTTTTTAAGGCGATGAATTTCTTATATTATTTTATTTTTCTCTTTTTTTTTTTTTTTTCTGTTACATTTTTTTATCAGAGTGAGAGAGTTAGGAAAATGAAGGGCACTTTCTAACGTCGCCTTTTAAGAGGTTTTGACGTCTAATAATATCTAAGAAACACTGATTTCAGTGTATGTCTGTATATGTGTAGTAGTTGATTCCTCGCTCTCATAAAAGTACCGCTGCATTGAGTATCGCTAAAGCTGAGTTGAAGGTAGGGGACAGTCTTTTAAAGAGTTAAGTTCTGGCTTTACTCTGTATCTCTATTCCTATATATGACACTTCCGTTCCCCATTTTTCCACCAAATTTTGAAGGCATTGAGTGTTGAGTGGTAGAACTCAATGTCGCACCACGTAACCAGAGCAAATAAAATATTAAATGTTTAATTTGTTCGAGTGCAAATCGAAACCATACCCTGACGCGATTACAGATGCACGCGTATACCCCTACGCCACATGCCTTTAAGCTCTTAATACTAGATATTCCCTTTTTACTAAAGTAAAACTATAGATACAAAATTTATAAAGCATCTTAAAATATATTACCATACATTAATATAATGATGTTAATTAAGTAAGACGTATGAAGTTTTAGTTATTTGGTAACAACTTAATCCATAAACTATACGCTTCATGTCTAAGCTTCTATATATTACGAGCTTAAGAAGTTTAATGTCCAGAAGATGGTTACGTACGTAGATGGCTAATAAAGTATAAAAAATTTAATTTAATTATATTACAATTGAATAGATACATAAAAAAACAATGCGGCTAAAAATAGTTATTGGACTGAACGGAAATGGTAATAATTTATTGTCCTTATTAGAAAATGAAGCGACAACCACCGCGTTTATATCCAGATGCTATCCCACTGCACCACAATAGCTTTTCTAAATTAAATATTAATAAATACGAACGTGTTTTTAATCACATAACATTGTAAGTAGAGGGAACGAAAAGAAAGTTAATTCGAATCCGCAACCTCCGCCTTTACAGTCAGACGTGTCGCTGGGCCACACGGTCCTTTAAATCCTTAATAATATTTAATCAACAAAGCGCTTTTGGAAAGTGCTCGTAATATTCAGATATAGACATCCACTTCTGTTTTTAGGTTCAAAGAATATTTTTTCTTCAAAATATTACCTTCTGAAGATTTTATTAATGTTTTCTATTTACTTTGATGTCTAAAATTGATTTGCTTTCATAAATATATAAACATATACTGTAGAATATTATAATAATGTTTGGAAATCGTATGAACCCAAGGAAATATTATTTTATAACTTTTTGATATCTATGATAATATAAATCATAAAGCCAGGCGCACAAGCGTACGACTGTGAGCGTGACTAGTTATGGGCTCGATTCCCTCTCGAGCAAAAGAACGAGACAAAGCACGGCGTTAAGTTCTAGTAGCAGAAAATGCAGGCAATGACTCCTGTATTTGGCGGAAAGTGGGGAATAGAAGTGTTTAACAAAAGGTTCCCAAGTTATTTTTGCTGAATTTTATAGGGAAAATTGTAGAGGATTATAGGTTAAAGACTAAACTGTCACTATTAATAGTTTCCATGTAACACACTGTAACCGCAGTCAGTGTTAATTCAGGCATTCTCTGGCTTAAATTAAATTATATTACGATGTGTCTCGTGGTCATATGGAAGATATGACTAAGAGTTTTATATGATACTAGCGACCCACACTCTTAAAACTGTGCTATAGCCCAATTACACAAAGCGTTTAGATAAATTATAGCCTTTATTATTCTAATGTATGTGCTATATTACTGTATAGATTCATCTAAAGCCGTTCAGTAGTTTTTGCGTAAAGGTGGAACAAACATCCATCCTAACAAAATTTCACATTTATAATGTTAATTTCTGATAGTTATATCAAACACAATTTTTTTTTAATTAAACCAACATGCTAATCCCAGGAACTATCCCAGTATAGTTCACCCAAACAAACTCCTAACATTTATAATATTTTTAGCTTTATAGTAATAATTTAAATAATCTTAACATATAAAATCGTATGTTTCAGTCGCGAAGTGTAAATGAAGACACGTCAACATCCACATAATTACTTAGCAGGAGGCTTTGATCCTCTGACATTTCAATATGAAAATATTTAAAGTGACATTCTGACTTTTTCGTTAAGTGATAGCTTTATTTTTGGACTACTCATTTCCGTCAACTTTGCTGTGTATTGTAAATAAATTTAGGAACAAGGAATTTAATAACAAAAATGTTAACAATGTTACAAAATCAGTTTTTAAAGAGGCCAATAATAGCTCAAAGACACAGGCGTGCGACTGTAAACGCGCCAGGTTGTAGGTTCGTTTTCTACTCGAGAAAGTGATATATTTAATAATTTAATTATCTAGCTCTGGTAACCCTAGCGAGGTAAAGCTCAGCATTGAGTCCCGCCACTCAACACACTGCATTCAGAATTCAGTTTGCAGAAAGTGAAAGACGGAAATGTCTTAATGGGACTGGAGTCTTAGTACTAGATTCTCAGACTCCCTCTGCTTACTTTGGTGAATGCTAAACACAACGTGAAGCTATAAAAAACATTATATTTATTTCAGCTTCGTGCTTCATCTCGCAAAGATATTTTTGATTCGTCTGATTTCACAATGTAGTGTGTTGAATGCCAACAACAATGCCGCGTCACATTTTCTTACTAGAATCAAAATGATCGAGTTTATAATCTAACTGCCCTAAGAAGGCCTCACAGATAACACGTAGTTTCTGTATGACAATTGAGGTAGCAGCATAAGTCTTAGGTCTTTCTTTAGGTGGAACTCTTCCCCATTTGCCTTGACTTGTCTTTGAAGAGGATTGGCTGACGACCTTGACTAGTGGCTAGTTGTATTGTAAGAATTCTCCTCAATTTCTTTTTGAATTAGTTAAATTGCGTCATTTGTCAGGATTAGAGACAACCCTGGACAATCATATATTCACTTTCTTAGAACGTGATGAAACATATCCTTTGTCAATTTGCAACTTGAACCAACATCCGGAATATGGTACCCAATATCTTCATGTATCTGTTTTGTGTTTCGTATAT
>DWGR01002769.1:0-13121 GCA_018247715.1 Heliconius burneyi | reverse complement strand
TATTTAGAAAGCTTTTAATATTTAGGATTTAAATTTTTTTCGACCTGAAGACGAGGCAAAGCGCGGCGTTAAACTCCGCCAATCAAAACGCAATCCCTCCAAGTGAAAAATGGGGAAAGTGTCTTAATGGTAGGGAATGTCTTAAAACTGGGTTCCCACGTTCCCTCTGTCTATCCTGATACAGCGTGGAGGTAAAAATACTTTGTTAAATTTTGATACCATATCCATATAACTCCACTCTACATTGGCCGACCAACGTACTCGTATGTGGCTTCCGCAACTCGGTGTCATGCTATTACTGGCCCTCGTGAAGGTAGAGTTGAACTTTGTTCGCGCAAAAACGAAAATAAAATATGTTATGGTTAGATTTTCTAACTAAACTTTTCAGACATCCGCAAACAAAAAAAAAATCAGCTTCACGCTGTATCCCGCACACAACAGGGTAGACAAAGGGAACCTAGTGCTAAGACACTCACAGCCTCATATATATATATATATATATATATATATATATATATATTACATGTGTATCTATTATCTGTACTAATCCAGTTACTGTTATTTTGTACTATTAAATATTTTTTCTTTCAATTAGAAAGGAAGGTTATTTCTACTTACTTATCTCAGTCTCACCTTTCACCATACTTGGATTTTACAAAACAGGAGAGAGATATCATTCTCTTGAGTGGAAATCGAACTCATAACCATCGCAACGCTCTCCCACAGCCTAAAGAATACCTATACGCTTTATAAAAACCATAAAATATAAAACATTTTCAGATTTTATTTTATGAATACAATTTACTAGAATAAATAAAATGTACAGTAAATTTCTATTTGTATTTAACTTTTAAACTGAACCTGCCGCGCTAAATCATTTCAGGTATTAAACCGTAACGTGCGATTTTACGCATTTTCCCATTTAAACTATTACACATAAATTATCTAAGCTATAACATTTTTCTTTTTATTGTACACTTTTTAACCTGTTTGTATTTGTATTCCTTTAAAGTCATTTTACTTCAATTACTTCATTAATATTTAAGGAGGCAGTCGTGGCGCAGTGGTACAGACGTGTGTAATTAATATTTCCAATTTCTCGCTTTGGCAAGAAAATAAAGCGTAGCGTTGAGTTCTGTCATATAATATGTAATGTCTCGAAAACCGACGACAGGATACAGCGGGAAGCCTTATATCACTAAAAAGAAGGCAGTAATTAGGCAAATACACTTATCAAACAAAAGTACCATTACTCAGTTCCAATAAAATTATATCCATAAGTTGAATGAAAGAATACACAGAAGAAATAAAGAAAGATTTAAAAGTGGTTTCTGGACAAAAATCTATTTAATTTATGAAATATGATATTTAATTATATTATTTCGTTGGAAAGTATATTTTCAAATTATTTTCTATTAATAGACTTTTGACATGAATTAGACAAACCATGAACGACCAAATTCTGAATCTCCGAATTTTTTCATATTCCCGATTATACTCCCGATTGGAAAGCGAATCCAAAACTGTCGCGTTTGCGATCACAGGCTTTTGCGCTAGGGAGGTTTCGAATTCATTTAATTTATTATATGTTCCATATTTTGTTTAAACAACACAGTCTTTAAGATTCCGAAGAGCTCTGTCACTATAATGTGATAATAGGAACAGAGTGTCTCAATATAAGATTCTTAGGTTCCCCCTGATATATAGATACGGGACATAGTGAGAATAAAACCTATATACTAATCGCAAAATGCTAGTTTTGGCATATACCACCTCTACTCCACCCTCATCTCACTAAAACGTCACTGTCAGCAACGGGGATCAAATCAATCTGTAATGATTCTTTGCTCCGAAACGACAGATTTATTACGATCGTAAAATATAACAATGGAGATTTACACTTTATTAGAAAACGGTATGTTTCTATTCCGTTACGTACTTAGACAGAAATAGTAATATTGAGATATTTTATGAAAGGTTTTTTGTCTAGTCTGTTTGTGGAAAAACGATTAATGAATATATATTTTCTATATGCATAGCTTAATTTGGTTGTAGTAGATAATTGTCATGAGCCTTGATACTTTGTGGTTGAATTCATATCCTGGATTAACTAACTAACATAATTAATATAACAAAGATTAGTCGCCTCCTATCCAATAAATTGGATCTGTAGGAAGTTACACTTCCTGACTTGGGAATCATACAACATTTTTTTTTATCTCGTACAGCACATAGAAGGCTTGGCAGAGGTACGTAACCTGGTGACCTAGTATTCTACGGCGTTTCAGTTTCCCACTTCCCACTTGAGGTATTTCCGTGCCCCAATTTTCGATAAATTTTAGTGGCACTGCATGTTGAGTAGCGGAACTTAACGCCGCGTTTGCCCTTATTACCAAAAACTATTAACTTTGAAAATATTAAACATTTCATTTCCCGGAGTTCCGTAGCAATGGAACCCGCAATCCAGTTCTATTATATATCATAAGCTACCTTTCAAAACTAAAGCCGTTACAATCATCTATATTACCAAACATTACTTGAAAAACAAAATAAATAATCTTTAATTAATAAATTTTGTAAATAAAATTCATCAATCTATGTTAAAGCACACCATGAAAAATTCAAATGACAAAACTGACGTCCAAAAATTACGAGGACACAAGTTTGCCTGTCGTGTAAATCTTTGAGCAATTAGAGTCCCTCGGGTCCCTGGGGTAATATTAAAAAGCGCCCCTTGCCTTACTAGGTCATGGAACAAACTATCAACAACACAAGTACTTAGTGAAATTACATTGCTAACTTATTTATTTTCAACATCTGTCACACCTCGGAAATTGAGCAATGGAAACTGTGTAAAAGAGAAAAACGGTTGTTTAAAGATTTTCTTTTAGAATTTCTATTGACATTGATACCCGACCCGTCGCAAAATTAGAAAAACATATTACCGTCGTTAATCTCTTACCTTTTTTTTAATATTGAGAAGTGCTAGACAAATTTAAGATTAATTATCTGATGCTGTGATTGATAGCAACTTAAGTAATTAAATTGCTTTAACGTTAGCGTATAGAACCTCTTTTTAACGAATAACTAAACTTATTTATATATATATATATATATATATATATATATTTGTTTTTTTTTTGTTTTAGAGAGTATCATTTTTTAATTAAAACAATTTTTAACAAGGCTTTTGTAGCTGGTGTGCAATCGTGAGATATGTGAACAAAATTTTTACATAATATTTTTTGTATATTTTTTGGTATTTTTTTAAAGAATTAAAGACTACTATAATAACAAAAAATTTCTTTTAACCCATAGTAACCCACAGTCGCCATGATTATTTTTAACGTTTTAATCTATCTAAGAACACGAATCTAACGATAGCTCAATTATGTAAATTCGTTCAGCGGTTTTGAAGATATGAGGTAATAAATAATATTACATACATACATGATGCGCGCGAAAAACACAACCCTTCCTTAGCAACCGGGAAAAATAACATTTTCTTTCTCAAAACTGCTGTATCTTAATGTTAATCTAGCCTATTTTCATAATGTACTTTCTTTTTTTGCGAATTAAACTGTTACTTTTTCTTTGTACACATTGAGTGTCCTAGATTTGAACCACCACTTTCTATGGAATAGAGTATAGACAACTTAAGAAAGAGAGTAAAACAATATATATTTTTAGCTTCACACTATCTTGCAATATATACTGTAAAATATCCACTATAAGAACAAAAGAAGATAGTATCAAGACACTCCACTCTCCATACAGAATATGGTGGATTCAGGTAGAAACCCGAACAGTCTTAATAAAAATCCTACTAGAATGATTTTTCTTTATTTATTGCTGGCCTTATTATAAGAGCGAGGAAATGGAAACATTAAATATTTTATCGACAGCCTCATCCAATTTGATAAGGCTCTGAATTGGAATTAAATCAATGACCGTCGCCTTTCAAAATAAAGCATTTTGCCACTGTACCACAATAGCCTCGAAAAATATATATTATGTAGGCCTAGAAAAAACGATATTATTTTTCTATAACATCGAAAACCACCAAGTACCGATAAAAGAATGAAGATAATAAGCGTTGAGATAGATTCATGAATTATTGAATAACGGACGGGCGTTATAAATCTTGGAATAGAGTTTGTACGAGGAAGTGTTATGTGCGCAAAATTCTGTTAAAAAATAAATTATAATTGATATTTATATTAATTAAATTTATAAATGTTTTATGACATCTATGAACTATTTTGATAGTTACGGGTTCAATTTCCCCTCGGGGTGATAAAATATAACACAGTATCTACATTTCCTCGCTATGGAAACGAGGCAAACCGTGGCGTTCCTAGGTTCTCTCTATCTACATAGCTATGTACGCTATACTGTGTGAAGGTAATTAAAGTATAATATAAGTAAATTGGGAAATGTACACGCATTGCTGAGGATAGAAATAGATGGATAAATATCTCTTGCAATTGAAAAAGACAGCTCATGACCATGACCAGTCCGACAGGAGCGTACGACTAAGAAGAAGGAAAAGAAGATAAGTAAATAAAAAAATACGTTTCTAATTTCCCCTGCTCTGTGTCCGGAGCATAAATCAAGTCAGTTAGCCATGCATGTATCGTCCATTTTATTTACCGACTATTTATAAAGTTACACACATTTGTTTACAGAATTTTAGAATTATAGCAATATTATTTGTATTAGAGATTGCATGTGTAAGTTTATATATTAGGTCTTTTTCAATTTGGAGAATTTAATATAGAGTCTGGAAATAGAAGCAATAAGAAGATGTTAACACGTTTACGGTCACAAGAATGTGAACATGTAAACGTATTAACGACAGCTAGTGGGTTCAAGTCCAATCCGAGGAAATGATATTTTTATAATTTCCAGATTTCCTTTTGCTATGTGTAGGATATCACATGAATCTTTATATCACATTCATATGAACTTCACATTTTCAAGATTCCCATTTTCCCTTGATGATGTGTTTGTTAGGTTCATTCTCTTTAATGTTTTGCCTTTCACCGACGTCAATTTCTTTCAAATTTGTCACAAAAATATAATATATATTACAAAAATGGAAAAAGAAATTTTTTTAGGCCAAATTTAGTCATTATTAGTCACAGTTTTCACTAGAACAGCTGCCTGTTCTTTAATTTATTCTTACATTACATTACATCCATCGCTTTTGCAGCCAGCGACTTAACATCATAACTGTATTTCCATGATGGTCTTTTTCTAGCAGTTCTAAAATTAAAATAATTTGAAAATGGAAATTGAAATAAGAGATTCCAATGTTTTCTTAATTTTAGAAATAAAAAAAACTGAATTATTATTTTTGTATTTAATAATATAAAAAATTATTATTTTATTTTAAAATCCGGATACTTTATATAAGACTGACAAAACAATTACTTTGATAATGACTTCAGTATAATAGAAGCAACTTCATTTAACCCCCCATTTCCTGGTGTCTCCGCCATATACGCATTCATCATATGGATAGTGAATTGCACGGTTAGAAAATATTTTATGACATTATTGTGTTCAGTGAATGAATAAAAATATCTTTATAAAGTAATAAGATAAGAATCTTTCTCAAAATGTTATCCTTAGTGTTATCTTATATTTGTAGAGAAAACGACATTAATAAAAGAAAAAAAGATGTGTTGAAAAAAAAAGGTTTATCATAAAGCATTATCTAGTTAGTTTATTTTTTAAATATCATAAAAATATATAAAAAACAAAAAAAACTAAAATTTTGACTAGTTATATCTCATTATCATTTCTTCATCATCATCGGATAAATTTACTCTCTTCACTTTTCCTTAACACGCCAAAAAGAGTATTTTTTTATATACACTTTATTACGCATTCTTTTATTTGAAATAAATCAGCTTTACGCTGTATCCCGTACTCAGCAGGGTAGGCCGAGGGAACTTAGTGTTAAGATACTCCGATCTCCAATTTCTGCTCAATTCTGGAGGAATTGCGTGTTGAATGGCAGAGGTCAACGTCGCGCTTGGCCTCAACAGCAGAGCGAAGAAATTGAAATATAAACTTACATAAATATTTTACTTCCTCGAGTGGGGATCGCACCTACAACCGTCGCGTTACAGTCACACTCTTGCGCCGCTGCGCCACGATGGCTTCATTTATTTTATTCTCTATATTCTGCATAATTATAGCAGGGTAGAATTAAATAAAGCACATAAAGCTTATTTTAGTTATGGTAAGGGGTCTGCAATAATTAATAACTTTGTAGGCTCACAATTTTATGCTGCCATTTAAAATGAAGGCATTAGCCCTTTAAGCAAGCGGAAGCAGGTGCACTCTGAAATATACCCAAGATAAACCTTCTTTATTTGTTTCTTGTTCTCCCTCTTGTTATTATGATATATTGCGTTATATTTTATTAATGTTTATTTCTTGTAAAATATTGATATTGTTTTTTTAGCTTCACGCTGTACCCCACAAAGGGAACTTAGGGACATCGTGTCCAGACACTCCGTTCCCATAAAACACTTCGATTCTCTACACTCCGTTGAATTCTGTGTGTTATATTCTATACAAAAATATAAACATAAGATAATTTTCTTGCATGATTCTAAATAACAATCTAAATGAAAAAGACACAATAAGAGCAACAAAATAAATGTTTCCCGCTGTGAGTCGTATATGACAAGGTTAGTGTAATACAATCCTCACTTTTCTATTTCAACTTAACAACAAGGCACTTGTTGATAACGACATCAGATTTTTTTAACGAATTCACACATATCCTAAATTGAATTTGTACCCACCAAAGACTAGTCCGGCACATCAACTGCTGCACTTAGCGTAAGTATTATAATATAATTTTATCTATAAAATATTTATCTATTTAACTCCTTGCCTCAAATATTAATCACAATACCAAAATCACTGTGAGAAGCAGATACTATAGATTCAAAGAGACAACAATGCAGAAACTTACAAACAATTTGCAATAGTTAAACACGCTGTTGTTTTGAACTGACGGAGTTTGGTGAAGTCCACTGGCACCGATCAACGTCCAACTTACCCTCAACTGGGGAAGACTGCTTAATAGGCTACAAAAAGCGGTGCATTTACTCATTATTGGTTACAAATAGACTGTATCTGAATTTATACGAGGTGGTCGTGAGTTCGAACTTCGATTGGAATTATATGTGCTTCAAATATTTTTGATTTCCCTGTCTGAATATCTAAAGTACCTACAGCGACGAGTGTCGCAAAAATGTTGTGTCTATAAAATAGAAAAAAATGGAGAAAGTGTGGTCTAAAATTACATAATATATATACTTTTATATGTATATATGGGATATAAAATTTTTAAATAAAAGTAAAGTGATAAAAGGAACAATAAATATTAACTAACAAATTAGAAGAATGAAAAAATTAAATAATAATATCTTGGTAATTTAAAAAATAAACTATAAAGGAAAATAAGCTGTATAATTTTCCCTTATTTATAGGTTCCTTGTGTTTACCCTACTATGAGTGGGATATACTGTGAATCTGAAAAGTGTGAGAGATACAGCGTGACGCGTAAAAATAAGGCTATTAACTCCAGATTTTAATGACTATTGTATATTCTACATATATAACCTCACGTTTACTGCAGTATCTAACATTAACTTGCAGCCTCAGGCCACGTCAGAAACCTGTGTAATTCTAATAACATTCCCACCGACAAGGTCTTATAAGGTCATAAACGAACTTTAACTGTAACGGCAAATAGCCATATATTGCAGAACTGAAAAGAAATTTTAAGACACTATACGAAATAATTATTTAAATTTTAAGCATTAAAATTAAAGGATGTGAGGCCATCGTGGTCCAGGAGAGGAAGGGTAACGTAATAATTGTGGTTTCTATCCCCACTTGAGGTATGAATTATTGTTATTTCTTTGCCCTGACATCAAGGCAAAAGTACTAAAAACGGTGGTGCTTAAATTTCAAAATCAGTGGTAATAAACTTAAGTCTGAAGTCTAGAATCTTTACTTCTTTAAAAACGTAAAATCTAAAATACTATATTTTCCCGGTCCTGTAGAAATTGTTATTGTAGTTTGTCACCCAGTAACAGATAACACAGAGTAACATATAGGTTTGTCCTTTGGGCACAAGTTGTTTACTAAACATGACGGTTGTGAGTTCGATTCCCACTCGGAAGATTGAATTAAAATTTATTAATATTTTCATGTTTTTACTCTGGTACCAAAGAGTTCCGTCACTCAACATGCAATGCCTTAAGAATATTGCGGAAAGTGGGTAACAGATTGTCATTACGTTCCCTCTGCTTAAAAAAAGCTAAAAAATACATATGCTTTGTCACAACAACTTTAATTGCTACGAATATATATATATATATATATATATATCAATAATTCCAAATTCAAAATTATTCAAATAGACTATTATAAGCACTTACTTGAGAATTATTAAAACAAACCACTATCCCGTAATTGAAAGGTAATAAAATCACCCTTTTAATTTTTGATACGCAAAATAAATTTACTTCAGCACAAAAGTAATTAAAATGTTCTTTATAAAGCTCAAACTGACAGGAAATGTTCCATAGTTTATATTTTCCGTTACTTTTTCCATTTATTTGCGACATAAAAACTACTGGCCATGTCATGGTGTGTGAGTTTTATCACTTTTATATTTTTGTTTCTTTACAGCTAACTAGTAAAAAAATAACTATATTTATAGTCTTATCTTTTTTTAAAGTCACAGGTATGAAAGGCCAGGTGTGGCGCAGAGGCACAAGTGTGCGATAGTAGATGCCACAGGTTGTGGGTTTGATTTCAGCTGAAGGAAATTGCACCGTACACGTTGATTATGTGTTCAAATATCTTCTCTCTCTCTCTCTGTATGGTTAGTTCCTTCATGTCTAAACAGTGATTATAATAGATCACATAAATAGTCCCACGTGTGTACAAATGAACTGTTCTCATCAGTTGCAAGGCGATAGTATAAAAATTTGCGTATTTGCGAATTGCTAGAATTTTGAGTCTTTTACTACTTGAAGCTATCTATCTCTTCCACACAACCTGGTTGTTGATTGGTACATTAAATTTATAAAATAACTTATGTAATATTTCAAAATTTACATCATATTACCTCGCAGTCATTAAAATCTCCTTGGAAACAGCCAAAGAGTATTAAAAACCCCATACAATGGTCTTTTTACCAATTTTTATAACTCAATAGAGGTTACAGGGTGTTCGGTAAACGTACTTCCGACGAGACCGACGTGAATACGAATGAGCCTCACTGTAAAGGATAATAACATTCAAAAAATGTCACCGTTCAATGTAAAAACGGATTTCCTTTAAAAATATGATTATCTATTAGAAGAGGTTAGATATTCTAAGAAATGATGTTCTTACAAACGCTTACTTTATCTTCATGCTTACAATCAGACCCAGTCCGTCCGTAAGCACGACGGTTGTGAGATCGATGTCCACTTAGAGAAAGATTGTATTCAAAACATCTAATTTTCTTGATTTTTGGACATTTCCGATTGGGAAATAAAAAAATTGTTTGATTAAAAATTATAAGAAAATGGAGAAAAGAGTGCCTTGACACAACTTTACCTCTGCATATACTGGTATGCTAGAATTAGCCTACCTGAAAATATACATATGGTTTTCGGTTTTGTTCAATGGCATAACGTACCTTTGATTCTGTTAGAACAGAGTGTTAAATCACTAGAGATATTTTGGTATTAATACAATCTATTTTCCACTTTTCTAAACTAGCAATTATTAAACATTGTTATTCTCAATATTATAGGTAAATTTGATATATAATACTACCGCACCGTGTGTGTGTCCATACATGCCAAATGCACTCACTATTCACGCGTTTAAATCCCTATGGATTACAGCAACGTGTGAAGGTTAAGGTCAGGGTACATTGAGAATAGAATGCAGGGCAGCTTAGCTTAAATATACCGCCGTATCCCGCACACAGCAGAGAAGGCAGAGGAAACCTAGTATAAAGACACGTTCATTCCATTTTTTTTTGCCAGATTCTGTAGGTATTGCGCGTTGAGTGGCGGTACCCAAAAAATGAATATCCAAAGGATATTTGGCGCAGTGGAACAACATCAGACTTTTAATGCGGTTTTAAAGGAACTTTAAATCCACAAATAATTTGTGGATTTTGCGCACCGTTGTGACACTGAGGTACAAACGTGCAAATATAAACGCGACGCATGTTCGATTACAACTCGAGAAAATTAAATATTTAATATTTTCTTTTTCTTTCGATGGTACCAAGGCAAAGCGCGGAGTTGAGATCCGCCACTCAACATGCATGACGCAATGCCTTCAAAATGAGGCGGAAAAAGAATTGTCGAAGTACGTTTTTGACGCTCCCTCTCACAGAAAGCAGGGTAGGAAGAAGCTCTTTTCTCTCAATCCGTCCGTGTTTTGTGGAACTCATCACCGCGCTTTAGTAGAAATGGAATTAATAAATTTTATGAATTTGATCTAAATTTACCACGAATGATAGTAATTGTTGTTGTTATGACTGATACTGATTGATGCCAATATACCTGATATAGAACTTGTAGGCCGAGTGGCCACGCAGTGATTGTTGTCATTACAATCACACATGATGACAATCTCGTAAATATTTGGACCTAGCGCATGAGATTACCGCCACGTGCGATGTTCATGCGACTATTATTGTGCCCATAGTGGTTTTAGTCAACGGCTTAATATTGAAAAGCCTCTTTTAAGAGATTTTCGCTAGGCTGTTAGATCAAGAACCGGGTGCAGAAGGCAGTTTTACATGAGACGGCGCGTATTGTGAGGAAGTTCCTCTCTCTGGAATCAGAAGAGTATGTTTTTTTTAAATATTTTTATAACAATTTATGTTTAAAAGTAAAATTTATTCCTCTTCTATTGTTAAATACGTATGTATCTAAAAAGAAAAAATAAATAACAAGCGTTGCTCTTTGTGTCTCTACCTTTAAACCTGTCTAGCATAGTTTCAGCTCTGGCCAGTAGCGAGTATAAATTAGGTTTTGAATGCATTTCTAGAAACAATGATATCTTTATAAGTTGAAATATTTTAATAATATCATGTTTGAAATGCATTATATTATTAATATAATTAAAATCAGCTTCACGCTGGTTCCCGCACACAGCAGGGTAGACAAAGGGAGCCTAGTGTTTTAGACACTCCGTTCTCCACTTTCTGCCGAATACTGGAGGCATTGCGTATTGAGTGGCAGAACTCGATACCGCGCTTGGCCTTGACACCAGAGCGAAGAAATGAAAATATAAATGTAAATAAATAATTCACTTCCTCGAGTGGGGATCGAACCCACAACCGTCCCGTTACAGTCACCCTTGTGGCGCTGTGCCACGACAGCCTCTGATTAATATAATTTGTTGTATTGTTTAAATTATTTTGAATAATTCAAGTATATCCGATTGTTTACCCATCTATTAAGAATCTTTTTATTTTAAGCTAAGCTAAGCTCAAGGGCTTCCACTGTTTATGATTTTTAAAAGTAAAACCTAAGTTGTATACATAAACATGATAAATGAGTACGATTATTGGCCAACATTTACTTTAATAGTTATTCGGTTTCATTATAATTTATAAAATTATCCAAGTATCTTATTGTGTAAAGTGGTGGAGCTCAATGCTTCGTTTTAACTAACATATAAGAGTAGAAAAATAAAATGATTTAAAATATTTATTCCGCCAATGTTGTAGAACCCGCAACTCACATTTCTACAATTAAACGCTGTCTGCCCCACTGAGCCTTAACGACCTCAAGTAACTAAAACTACAACAAAAATTACTAGTTCATACAAATATTCTGTCAAAGCCTGATAAAGTCACGACAAAGTGTCGCCGTGGTTATACTTAACTGAAGATACATGAAATATGGCATGTATGGGACGACGGCCAAGTCGACCGTCACTAATAAAAAGAAACAAAATACTTCGCTTGCTTATATTGTAATGGTATTTGGGATTGATTGCTCTGACGGCTGTTCATCCTAATGCCTTTCTATGCCGATGTTAGACTGACTTTATGGATTTTCAAAGGCTATATTACATTTTCCCTTACGTTTGTACGAACATTCTGTGATAAAAAATAATGTGGCATGAGATAAATTATTCATTATATTATGCTATAGGCAAGAGTGAGTGGTGAGAGAGGCAGGGAGAGACCTCGTTTGACTTCGAGAAAGCAGTATTGATATATAAGATTATATTGGGGGTGGTCATATATGAAAAGCACGAGAACCCCCCGGAGGCTTGTAAGGGATTGATGTTATAATGACAGTACTAGTAGGTCAATCTTCCAGCGGAAACGTTAAAATATCAGATCGCATATGTATCACGATAGTAATTTTGAATACTCGAAAGCATTTAAAAAACTGATCAACTTGAAATTATGTAGAAAACCTATCTCTGATGTAATAAAATAATATTTTATTTTTTATGTATATAATCAGGAATGATAACGTCTATAAGGGGAACAAATTTTATCAACATTGCTCGAAGAATTGCTCCAGGTGGACTGACGGTCTTGTCAAGGTCGCGGCGTCCTGTATGCGGGAGTCACAGAACTCATCGTTATAGAGGCCTCTAGAGGAGGCCTTTCTCCAATGTAATGCCTAGTCTACACGTATTTTTCTTATTGTATGAAATATATAAAGAACTAT
This sequence comes from Heliconius burneyi, assembly GCA_018247715.1. Classification (NCBI taxonomy): domain Eukaryota; kingdom Metazoa; phylum Arthropoda; class Insecta; order Lepidoptera; family Nymphalidae; genus Heliconius; species Heliconius burneyi. The sequence continues at coordinate 375 of DWGR01002769.1, read as the reverse complement.
ATAATTAATAATTTAGAAAAGTATAACCCAGAGTACCGTGTCCATAATGATTGGATTAATGAATAAAACCCATGAAAACCTGCATTTTGAAAATAGATGTGAAACACAGAAAAAGGAATGTTTAAATCAGTACAAAAATGTAATTTTTCTTTATAAACATTTCTTTCCAATGTTAATTCCGAGGCAGCGGTAATAAACCGTTTTGTGGGATTTAGTATGACATCAGCTCATTTGTATTCGGTCTGGGCCGGATATTCTGTACTTCTTCACGGTTTTATGTAATTTTATGGTAACTTTTAATCAATGGAAAAATATATACCAGATTCTTTTCATAAATACGAGTCTATGTAAAGATTCTGGTAAAATATCTCATTG